>JAGFPH010000234.1:321262-341918 GCA_018207615.1 Philaenus spumarius | reverse complement strand
GGAAATGATTGCATTTTATTTTGACAAGTCCTATGGTTTTGTGGAAGAAGGGATGCTGGACGCAGATAAACACATTAACTTATTGGAAAGCTTCTTTACTGCTGGTGGTCGCAAGGCTATTGTATTTAACTTGACTACTCGTAGCCATCCAGGTAACTTTTAATTTATATGTTTATTTTGAAAATAAATACGACTCTTTGAAATATTTCTGATTTATTCATTAAATTAATCTTAAGAACCATGAAATAGGCTACCTTTACTTTGTATGGTTTAATTTGATAAAAATTAATAGTTGATGTTATATTTTCAATTGTAGGACCTTCAAAATACTCTACTTTTACAAATTAGAAGAAGCTCAGTGATTGGTAAAAAAAAAAAATAGATTTTGAGTTTTGTATATTGTATGTCCAACTTTTTAAAGTTCTTAGAACCCAAAATAAAAGTAGTATTTTTGCATAATATCTATCAGTTCTTTTCCCATATTTTCTAAATCAAAATTATATTTTAGTCCTTTATTTCAAATTTGCATTAATTTGCTCACTAATGAAATTAATATTAGTGATCTACAATTAATTGATGACACCTGTGACCTGTTAATTAAAGTGTATTTCATGTTTTTGCGTCTGTTTTGTTTACATTCAACGTGTTTGAATAGCGTACATTTTCAAGTTTCAAGTCTTTGGTTTTTTATGAATATTTATATTATTACTCTTTATTAAAATAATGTTAAAATTACACTTACAAAGATAATCTATGTCCAAATTAATAATACTTTGCCCAAATCAACTTGTAAAGAAGTGAATCTGCATTCATAGTATCCTTCTACACCAGTAAGTTTCTTTTACAAACTTTGTGGGGAATTCTGTTTGAAACATAAAAAAATGCAATTTAATTTAGGTGTACAATTTTAATATGTACAAAATTATACTATCTTAAAAACTACATAAAAGCTTGATTCCAGTTAAATTTGGAATTAAAATATCCAATATTTTTTAATATCCAGGATGTCTCACGGAGAAACGGAGAAACTTTAAAGACATGTTCTACTAGTGAAAATAAAGAAAAAAGTTCTTGTAAACATATGTTCGAAAATGCTTTGTTTTCCAGATATCCGCCATTATGTTTTTTTTACAAAATAATTCATATCTAGAGAACGGTTTGACTGATTAAGTTCAAACTTGGCATGAAGTTTAATCTAACAATGATCTATTTCAAGAAAAATAATCGATTACCCTATATCCATCATGCGTTTCAAATTGGCTGTTTGAAAATTTCAAACCTAAATTACTCAAAAACTGTACATTTTAACAAAAAATGTCAAGACATCATTCTTGTAGCCCTTTTTATTCCCTATCGGTTCGTGTAACTTTCGAAACAATCGGAAGGATAATAAGTTATATGTAATAATTGTTTTGATTAACCCGGCATCCTATACCATGACAGTATAGCAATATTGTATGTACATTTGCTGTCATTATCTTCAACTTAACTGTTATCTTTCATCCGATTGTTTTGACAATTACACCATCCGATAAGGAATCACAAGGGCTAAAAAAAAGGTGTCTTAAAAGTTTTGGTAAAATGTACGGTTTTTTAGTAATTTAGGTGTGAAATTTTCAAACAGTCGCCATTTTGAAAGCATCATTGGATAGAATCGATTATTTGTCTTGAGATAGATCATTGTTAGATTAAACTTCATTCCAAGTTTGAACTTAATCAGTCAAACCGCTTTCTAGATATGAATTATTTTGTTAAAAAAAGTGGCGGATATCTGGAAACGAAGCATTTCTGAAACTAGGTTTATAAAAACTGTTTTCTTCATTTTCACTAGTAGAACACGTCCTGAAAGTTCCTTAGTTTCTCTGTGAGACAACCTGTTTAAAAAAATATAGAGTGCAAGTCTTTTTGAAATTCAAAAATGACTCTTTGGGGAATATAAAAAAAATCAATTTATTATTTTGTAAATTGCTTACTATATCTTACGTTTAATGAGATATATGATCTTTATTTTTGTTCAACATTACAAAAATGTAAAATATTTAGGCATCACTCTAATCAACTTCTAATTTATTCTAATTATAAAATCATTCACATTTTTGCAGTAGAACCTCTATAATTCGAGCTAATTGGGGCTGACTGTACCTCGAACTATAAAAAAACTTGGAATACGCAGAGAAATTGAGAAATTTACAAAAATAAAGAATAATATATTTTTTATTCTTTTAATTAGTCAAAATATTAGAACATTTAGTAGTAGAAAATGTTTCGATTTTGTATGTATTACGGCGCCATTCCCCTACAGACACTTCACCGACACCTTTCTCAGGTGCAAGTTTTTTCAAGGTTTCCCCATTGTCTAGTCTTTTCAAGGCCTCTAATTTAATTTTAATTGGCACAAACTTTCTTTAAGCTTTTCCGCTCATCGTTACAAAAACGGAATCAAAATTAAAACTTAAAAACTTTTAACAGAAACAGTAAAGAATGCACTCACTAATCAACAATGTTACACAACACCGATATGCTTAGTGCGCTTACTTCCGTGGGTACTGACTGCTTACTATTGAAACTGAACTATTTTTAGAATAACAAGAGGGGTAGGCAGTCAAGTATGGGGTATATGACTGAGTTGACATGAGATATAAGACATAATGTTGACTCATTACTTACCTGCGAGTTGGGGGTGGTGTGTCGCCAAGCCCGCCAAGTGAACACAAGCCAACCTCTTCGATCCCTTGTCACTTTCAAAAGACTAGTTGACATTTTAAACGTACAATGGGTGGGCGATAACAAAGTAATTTTGAAGTCGCGCTACAATGAATGTTTTAAAAGTTTTAAAATAGTCGAAAAACAATTTTTGCTTTTACAACCGCTAGAAAACTGCGTACTCAGGACTTGTAAAACAAATGTAACGTTAAATTGAAAATGGCTATGCACAAGTTTCAGTCAGTGCCATAAGTGAGAAATAAGTGAGTTAGCGCCTAATATTTTGCGTGTTGACAACCCAGAAGGAAACCAAACGTTGAGGATTACCAGGATGTATTTCATGTGCCTGCATCTTTAACTATCATCAGGGCATCCAATCTACCAGACCTACAGGAACTCCTAGTAGAAACGCGCAACTTAAACATCCAAGGTATCGCTTTCATCACTTATGAGGGAATATTGGCTAATATTTAAATTCATTTTAATAAAAAAAATTCTCGGAAAAGTAATTTCATAATAAAAAGTCATAAATCAATTAATTTGATTTATTAATCTGATCTATCTCTCACAACGGTTTTATTATAAATTCATTAACACGTTCGCTACTGAGCGTTGTATATATGCGTCACTCAGTTCATCGCCATAGACTACGTAACACTATTAAACAACATACATAGACTGGGACAAACAGTTGTGAAATTTGCCACAGACCATTACGATTTTGTTAAATGTATAACCTAAAACGTATGTCAAGCAATACCTATTTGTTTTTTTTTTTTACTGTTTTCAGCATTTTTGAAATCATTGCACATATGGAATTGTTGCATGAGAAAGGGAGGTAATTTTCCTGAGAACTTACGTTCTCTCAAAAAAAGATCATTTAGCGGAATCCACACTATAAAATTTCCAGCTTTTAAGAATGTTAAAGTTGCTGTCAAGCACCAAATATGATACCAATAAATCAGGTCTTTAAAATATACTAGTACTTTAAAATGAGCTATCAAATAACAAAATAATGCTGCCAAAAATATGCAAAGTCGGTCTATTTCAATTGGACCAGGAGTCACACATTTGAGGCATCAGTCTTTAGATAGAAACTGGCTGTCGCATATATGCAACGCTAGTCTATGCGTACGAAAAACTTTTACAATGGTGGTAGCAAACGTGTTAGAGGTTTAAAAACAAAAATAGGTATGGTAAAAAGTTAGACTGTAAATAGTATAATTACATTATTTCTTGCAAAGACTTGCTTAGTAACTGTCCACCCATAAGGAAAGCTAAACCAGGAGCGGTGTAGGGACTGCGGTAGATTGAAGGGGTCATCGTCGCAACCCGTCACATCTTCTTGCAAATAAAATTAGTTAACAAAATGTTTGTTATTACAGTAGACTCCCTCTTAACCGGCCACCTTTCAACCGGCCGCCGCTTTAACCGGCCAACCCTGTCAGGAAATCGACTTCCTTTTAACCGGCTATTTTATAACAAAGCATCGCTTTAACCGGTCGTGTTTCGCGGAAATGGGTGACAGGAAACGCTGTTGTTTATCTGAGCTTCAACTCAAGGTTACATCATAGGCCTGATGCGTCCGTTTACCTCCCGAATTCATTTACAGTACAGTAGTTTATTTGTGACTCTCGCGGAGAACGGATGTGCTCATGTTTTGTGCTCGTGTTTCGTTTTCGTGAAAATACAGTATGAGTGACAAACGTAAACGTAATGTTGTAACCATTGAACAAAAACTAAATGCTCTTGAACGCATCGCCAAAGGTGAATCAGTGAAAAAAATTTGTAATGAACTAAATGTAGGTAAAAGTACTGTAAACGACTGGCGAAAAAATCAGAAATCCCTCCAGGACTTTTGTACTCAAGTGGAGTCAAATAAAATACTTTCAACGCGATGCACACTTCGTAAACCGACAAATGAGTTGGTAGACGACGCACTTTGGTTATGGTTTCAACAAGAACGCCGCAGAGGAACGCCGTTAATTGGGACTATTTTAAAGGAGAAAGCTATTTTACTTCATTCGAAAATTGAATTGAAAACGGGGGCTATTTTGTAGCTAGTGATGGGTGGCTTACTCGTTTTAAGAAGCGACACGGGGTTCACTTTATAGGCATATGTGGTGAAAAACTGTCGGCAGACACAACTGCAGCAGCAGAATTACCAACAAAATTCCAAGAATACATAAGAAGGAGAGAGTTACATCCAGAGCAAATATATAACATGGACGAAACGGGCCTAAACTTTAAGTTGCTTCCTCAGAAAACATTCGCCGGAAGTCAGGAAAAATCTGCCGCTGGTTTTAAAACCAACAAAGAAAGAATAACTGTAGGCGTTTGTTGCAATGCCGCTGGAACACATAAACTTCCACTTTTTGTGATTGGAAAGGCGATGAAGCCCCGTGCTTTCAAAAATATAAACATATCGTCTCTTCCTGTATACTATCGTGCACAGAAATCAGCATGGATGGGTATTTATTTATTTAGAGAATGGTTTGTGACAGAGTTTGTACCTCGTGTTAAGAAACACCTACAAAGTTTGAAAATGCCAATTAAGGCTGTTTTAGTCCTTGACAATGCCCCGACACATCCGGAGGAGGAGCTCCAGTGGGATGATACAGAGGATATTCATCTTTATTACCTACCTCCCCACACAAAAAGCGTAATGCAGCCTATGGACCAAATCGTGATTGCAAGCCTGAAAAAACGGTACAGACACAAACTCCTATCAGAAATACTGTCAAAGATGGATGATGACAGAGACATTGGACTAATTTCCACTTTAAAGACAATTAACATCAAAGATGTGATTTATATGTTAGCTAAAGCCTACGAAGAAATGCCGAATACGACATTTGTCAAAGCTTGGAGGAAAATCTGGCCAGATGTCATGAATGCAATTGAGAGTAATAAAGACGACAATCCAGCTGCCGTTGAGAATGCAACGGAACCTAACGACGAACATATAGTTACTGGTTTGAAAACCATATCTCAGTGTGATACGATGACTGTAGAAGATGTGAATGAGTGGATGACAGCCGATGAAAATCTTGAAAATGAATTTTTCACTGACGATGAAATCATACAAGCGGTTGTTGCAACCGAAGATGTTGGAAATGGAGAAGAAGAAGATGAAGAAGAGGGTGAAAATATTGAAAGAGTGAATCATACGGAAGCAAAAAGTGCACTAGAACTTATCACTTCTTATATTGAACAACAAGACGTATCAACACCGGCCGACTTAATGTTTGTAAAAAAATGGCGTGACTACGCATTCAAAAGAGCAATTGATACGAAGAAACAAAAGAAAATTGACGATTACTTTAAAAACTAATCAGAAACCATTTAACAGTGTACTATAGTCCTATATTTTATTTGTTCTAATTTGTATTAACAACGTTTTATATTGTGTGGTGTGCCAATTAAAGTTTTGTGTTTTTAGCAAACAGTGTTTTAATGTGTTTTGTTTTTATACGCCAGAGAAACAAATTCTGGGGTGAGTAGTTAGGTTATAAATTTAATACAGTAATATTTTTAGAATTATTTTTCAACTTATTATGTACAGTATATTCTATTGAAAACTGTATTTTAACCCTATAAGCGTCAGGCCAATTACTGCTAGATATACCTCTAAGCGTCAGGCACTTTTTCACTGCTTGAACACATTATCACTTAAACATCTATAAAATGTATACTATTTATGTAAAGTGTACACTATTATACATTTTATTGTTTAGTAAAGTATGAAGAACATTACTGTGTAGATAAAATATTTTTAAAAAAATTTCTCTAGCTTATTTTGCATTTTGAACGGAAAACAAATTAAATTGGTAAACAAAAGTTTCAAATGTAGGGCTCTTGGAAAAATAGGAAAAAAAATTTAACTATAAATCCAAATCGTACAAAATGTAGAAAAAATATTTCTTTACATAAAACAATTAAAAAAAAATACTTTCTAAAAAAAACAATGTTTTGGGGTAAAATAACCAAAATGAGCAATTTGCAAAAATTACCTGTTTATATTGAAAACTCTATATAATGTAGCCTATTCAAGTAAAGTGTATACTATTATATATTTTCTTGTTTAGAAAAGTATGGTTAGCATTGCTATACAAAATAAATATTTTTTTTTTAACTTCTAAAACTTTTTGCTTTGCGAACGGTAAAATAAATAAATTTTTAAACCTAATTTTCAAAAGTAAAGGTTTTTGGAAAAATAATAAAAATTATTTAATTATAAATACAAAATATGCAGGTCTCGATCTATACAAT
Organism: Philaenus spumarius; assembly: GCA_018207615.1. Lineage (NCBI taxonomy): Eukaryota > Metazoa > Arthropoda > Insecta > Hemiptera > Aphrophoridae > Philaenus > Philaenus spumarius. The sequence goes on along the minus strand of JAGFPH010000234.1, from coordinate 334,943 downwards.
GACATAACTAACTTGTTTGTCAGACAATATTTAGTCTATGATAAGGTAAAGAGAAAAACTCCGTTTATTTTTTGCTGTCACGAGACAGACTAACGCTTTTGTCATGTTTTGTACTTTTGTGTATTTTGTTCGAGATAGTTATAAAACATAGTGTAATAAACAATATACCAAATTAATCGTGAGAATCTCTTGAGTACAATGATATATAATATGATATGCTTACTATTATTTTTGATGCACCAATTTTGATTTAAACGCATCAACGAGAATTCTCGTTGCCTGACACTCGGATGCCGGTATGTAGCCGAACGCAATCGACGAGAATTCTCGTTGCCTGACGCTTATAGGGTTAAAGAGTTTAAGGGCACGTTGGTTTAACCGGCCAAATCGTTATCCGGCCGCGGTCTCGGTCCCGAGGTGGCCGGTTAAGAGGGAGTCTACTGTAGTTTTAAAGTCCAATAATGTATATTTCTAGAAAAAGTCCATATATAATATAGAAACAGAATAAATGTGCAAAATATGTTTTAGATCTTCCCAAAGTAAACAGTCCAGACAGAGTGATTTTAACTGACTGTACAGATGACGACATCTCAGGTTTGTCTGTTCTGGTATATCGTCCTGGTGAAAAAATTAACGCAACTGAGGTTAAAACAATTTAAATTATTTCTAATATTAATAGTTGTTAGAATGTATTTTATTGTATTCAGAAGTATACATAAAAGTAAATTTAGTTGGTGAATAATGATTAGTATGCTTTTTAAATCTATTGAGTTCTGTCATGTAATCAAATTATGCACTGATTTATAAAATATCATAACTATTTATTTTTAAGCTTGGGAACAAAATTCGCGCTAAAAAATGTTTAGTGTTGAATTATAATAACAAAATGTATTTGAATTTGTTACTTACTCATTGAAAATATATAGATTAAGTAATAACAGAAAGAATTTAACCATAAACATATGTAACTAAAACAAATTCATAAGTATTTAAGCAGATAAAAATAAATTTGTATATAAAGTGATTTAAATGGTGAAAGTAGTAACCGTATCATTCTAAATATTTTAACTAAGGTTCTTTCCATTATTTTTTTAAATGTTTTTTTTTACTTGACATTAGTTTTCCTCCTAGAAATTCTAAAAAACTTGAAAGTCATAGAGCAAAAAAAATCAGGATTATTATTGAAAAGATTGAGTTTTTCCTATCCAAACGTATCAAGCAACTTCAGTTTTTTTCCTGCAGTGTGTGGATACAATGTTATCAGGAGCTGACAGAATGATGCTGGTTTTTTAAGTTTCTAAGCGGTTTTGGATTAAATACCTTAGTTGTCAATGCTTGTAACAATCCAAAATATATTTAAATATATTTATAGGAAATAAATAAATAAATTAAGAAGAAAGAATAGGCCTATTACAGATCTGATATTCCGTTAAACTAAAATAAATAATACACCTCAGCGGCACCTATCGGAAATTATTCGAAACTCTTTCAAAAACATTGGAACATATGATTTTCATACGGACGGTAATATAATTAATTTTGAAAACTAAAAGAACCAAAATTCAGATCAGGTAATAGGGATGGCCTATAAGAAAATATTTTATATAGAAGAAGTGTTTTAATTTAATATGTTAAACTAACTACTTATTATTATCTTTGTAAATGTATTTTAACGAAATTTATAGGAATATACAAAATTTTAATCATATCATACTTCATCTCATTTTAATTCATACACATAATACAAACGGTAAAAGGACAGAGGAAAAACATATGTTTAAAAAAAGAAGAAATTTTCAGAGCTAACAAAAGAAGCCTATTGTAAATGAATAAATTAATTGAAGAAAAGATAAGATTTTATATTGGTGAAACTTTTAGATGAAACTGTATCTTATTAAATGTTTGATTATTTTAACATTGAATACTACTGTCAATAATAAAGTTTCATATATATTGGCCTAAATGAATGTTAAATATTGAGTAGACTATAATTGGTAAGAATGTTCTAATTTATAACCTCATTTCAATTTTGTTATATTTGTTCTCCGAACTGCCAAGAACCGAAACTTTTATATTATAAATAAACTGATAACGCCTGTTTTTTTTTATGTGTATAATAATTTATGTGTGGACAATTGAACTTGGTGCTTCGATATAGACTTGTGCTCATTTTATCCACACATTACCATTTATCATATAATAATTTTCATTCATCCTTTCTTTATCCGAAAATCACTTCTTGTTTTGAATATTATTTTATTATATATATATTTCTTTTATGTTGATCTAATTTTTTTTCTGGAAAAAGACGGCACCAAACCCCTCCCCGAAGTTAATTTATCTTTGTGTTCTATTCTCTAAATTTGTTCCAATACCATATTCTATTTTTTATAAATTTTTCCAACTTTCATATTTGTTTTAAATTTGTGTTACTTGTATTCACCAGATACGCTTAAAGTGATTCTCACAAGACTGGATGAGCAAAATAACGCAAACAAAATCATTTTTGAGAGACTGAGTAAACTGGAAAACCTTTTAAAAAGCAAAAGATATCCACATGAACTACAATCTTAAAATTGTAACTTGGAATGCAAATGGTCTGCTGCAAAAGGTAAAGGAACTGGAGGTATTTCTGAGTGACGAAAGGGTAGACATCTGTTTAATATCTGAAACTCATTGTACGATGCAATCGTTTCTTAAAGTACGTGGCTATTCAGTATATCATACTCCTCACCCTTCTAATAAAGCTAGAGGTGGTTCTGCGGTGATCATAAGAGAATCAATTGAGCACTACGAACTGATGAAGACTCAATATGAATCCATGCAGGTAACCACAGTAAGTGTGTCGACAAGAAACAGAGTATACAGAATATCGTCTATTTATTGTCCGCCTAGACATACTTTAAGGAAGAGTGGCTTTACTGACCTGTTTAAATCATTTGGTAGTCATTTTGTTATTGGAGGAGACTTCAATGCGAAGCATCCATTCTGGGGCTCAAGAATAATATCTCCGAGAGGGAAAGAGCTTTTTGAAGCAGGTAGGAGGGAAAATTGTGACTTTCATTCATCTGGAGAGCCGACTTATTGGCCAACAGATAACATGAAAACGCCTGACCTTATAATTTTTTCATCACTAAGGGACTGTCTGATAACTATGTGAAGGTTGAAAACAGTCATGATCTTTGTTCAGACCACTCTCCTGTGGTTATGACTGTAAGCAAAACATTGGTTGAGAAACTTTTGCCCCCCAGGTTAACCAGTTACAAAACTGATTGGGAGGGTTTTCAAAAAGACCTTGAAGATCGCATAGAAACTCAGGTGCCACTTAAAACCCCTGAACAGTTACTAGAGGAAGTTGAGCTGTATAATAGAAATGTACAACAGGCAGCTTGGAACAATACACCTGTAGTGAGTAGAACAACAGCTAAAAGCATGAACATCCCACTAGAAGTTAGGCAATTAGTAAGGGAAAAGAGAAAAGCTCGTAAAAAATGGCAAATCAGTCGATATCCACAAGATAAGATGGTGCTTAATCGACTAAGTAACAAATTAAAGGAAGTCATTGATGAGTCAAAGAATGAAGCTGTCAGCACGTATCTTCAGGGCTTAACTCCAGGCAAAGATACTGATTATTCACTGTGGAAAGTCACTAAAGGCCTTAAAAGGCCTGTTATGCAAGTGCCTCCAATCAGAAAAGAAAATCATAAATGGGCGAGGAGTAATCAAGAAAAAGCGGAGATATTTGCAGAGTATCTAGAAAAGACATTTAAACCACATCCTGGTCAAACCTGTGATGAGAGTGTTTCAGTAAACTATAGTAGTGGAAACATGATTATAAAACAGGTGACACTGAAAGAACTCAAGGACGAAATTAAATTTTTAAATATCAAGAAGGCCCCAGGCTATGATTTGATTACAGGCCAAGTACTTAAAGCCTTGCCTGGAAAAGCTATTGTGAAACTTTTACACCTCATCAATGCTTCTTTTAGACTTAAATTCTGTCCAAGTCAGTGGAAGGTCGCAGAGGTAATAATGGTACCCAAACCAGGGAAAGATTTAAGTGATCGAAAATCATATCGTCCAATCTCTCTCCTACCAATAATCTCCAAGCTATTTGAGAAACTGCTCCTTAGGCGTTTGAAACCTGTCATAGAAGAAAATCAGCTGATTCCAACTCACCAATTCGGCTTCAGAAACCAGCATTCAACTATCGATCAGGTGCATAGAGTGACTGGGATAATTGAAGAATCTCTTGAAAACAAGAGGATCTGCTCGGCTGTTTTCCTCGATATCTCCCAAGCTTTTGACAAAGTTTGGCATGAAGGGTTGCTCTTTAAGTTGCAAAGAGATCTCCCAGATCAGTTCTACCAGATATTAAAATCTTATTTGATGGACAGGATGTTTCGGGTCAAACAAGGCAATGAATATTCCGAAATAAAGACAATATCTGCAGGAGTCCCACAGGGTAGCGTACTTGGTCCTATCCTGTACCTACTATACACAAGAGACATCCCTGTTAATGAAAATACAATAATGGCAACTTTTGCTGACGATACTGCTGTGTTGGCCGTTGGAGCCACGGTCGAGGAGGCTTCAATGAAGCTACAGAGAAGTATTAATAACATTAGCACTTGGATGAAAAAGTGGCGGTTGAAATTAAATGAGTCAAAATCCACTCACATAAACTTTACAAATAATAAATTGATCAATGTTCCAATTCATATAAATTCTCAAGTAGTTCCATCTAAGCTACATGCAAAGTACCTGGGGATGACTTTAGACGCAAGGCTAAATTGGAAACCCCATGTCAAAATGAAAAGAACTGAATTAAATCTGAAATTTAGAAGTATGTACTGCCTACTGGGACGGAAGTCCGGACTGGAAATATCAAACAAGCTGCTTTTATACAAGCAAGTGTTAAAACCAGTTTGGATGTATGGACTGCAGCTCTGGGGGTGCACCAAGAAGACCAATGTTAAAGTGATTCAATCATTTCAGAATAGGGTGCTTAGGAGCATCGTTGATGCACCGTGGTATGTGCGCAACGATGACTTGCATAGAGACCTCAAGATGGATATGGTCATCGATGCCATAAAGGGTGCTGCATGGAAGCATGAACATAGGCTCCAAAATCATGTTAATTCCGATGTCCTCAAGATGCTACAGAGCCGAGACACGGTGCGGAGACTGAAAAGGACAAAACCGCTGGACCTAGTGCAGTGATGTGTTGTGGATCAGCCGGATGAAGCGAGTGTTAATGTAGTGAAGTCACTCATTGGAGTGACTTTTAAAAATGTGTATTAGTTATGCAAAATAAGCTACTAGATAAGATTGTATCTTAGTTGTAGTTAATAAAGAAAAAAAAAAAAAAAAAAAAAAAAACTTTTATTCACCAAATATTCTGAAATAAAATATAATTTGAGTTTGTATCAAAATATTATACCTTATTTTTCTTAGAAAATATTAACAAATTAGTAGCAACAAAATAAAATAGAAGTGAGTTATTATATGCTTAATAGTAAAATCCCATCAAAGGTACTCCTTTCCTGTCTCAGAAGACAGCTTTTAGTCACCAACACCTCAAGTAACTTGAAGGAAATACAATTTTTCTACACTTGCTTAGATTGTACCTCTTTGTGCTCTCATAATAGTACCCAAACTAACTGATTATTGCATTGTTTTATTTTTGTGCACTGCTTTGTATCTTAGTGCATACAGTAGAGTCCCACTATTCCGAACTAATTGGGACCAAACTCTGTTCGGTTTAGCGGGAATTCGGAATAGGCGGATTTCATGAATATTTTTTAATTTTTTTTTTATTTATTTATTATTTATTAACTCCCTCCAGAAGCAATACATAATACAAAATATGAACACATCTATTAAAGCTATTATATACATTAGGAAACAGTGAAAGAAAACAAAAAATAAATTTAACAACAGATATAAAGTGAACCTTGACTTGTATCATATTCTAAAAAATAAACACTTTCTCCCAATCGCACTTACACACCTATACATACCACTAATATACATAGCTTATTACAATAACATTGTATTATTTAACTCAAAGTAAAAACACATTTACTTAAATAAAACAGAATTTAAAAAATATATATATAATACACTTCAAAGAAACAAAACCCACATTACTCTGGAAGAGAAAAAACAAACAAAGAAGAAACACCCGGCTCCCCTAAAGGCATAGCCCGCTTTGGGGATAGCCACTCGTACATTTTCAGAAACATAAATATGACAGCAGTAAGACAAAAATTAACCAAAAGATATATAGCTCCTAAGTCAAAATTATAATTTAAAAAGAGTTTTTTTTTCAGAAATTAATTAAAAAAATATCGGCGAACATTCTACCCAAATATTAACAATATACATTATATGTTCTTGCTAAACAAGGGAGAAAAACAACGTAAAAATACAAAATAACACAAATTTACACATATGTAAGATCATTGTAAGAGGAATAATAATACCTAAAGATCACTATACTATATAATAACTATTAACTATGTACATTTAACAAGTGTTCAACATCTTCCCGTTCAAAGAGCCAATTTCTTAATTTTCGCAAAAAACATGAAAGTGGATTTCCACATTTGATGTGGGCAGGCAGTACATTAAACAATTTTGGCCCGCGGAAACAAAACGTTTTCGTAAAATAAGTCTTAAAAGGCTTTGGCACTACAAAATTTCCTGCACTTCTTAATCGTTCCCTCCTCCCATCACACCGATCAGAAAGCTGCCTGTTTCCACTTTTAATAAAAAATAACTTAAGTACTTTGTAAATATACAAGTATATTAAAGGTAATATCCTTAAAGAAATGAATAATGGTTTTGAATGTTCCAACCTACTCTTGTTTAGGATCATCCGGACAAACTGTTTCTGAATATTAATTACAGAAATCAGATTACTAATGTAAGTCCCTCCCCACCTATACAAACCATACTCTATCCTACTTTGAGCCAGTGAAATATAAATCATGCGCTTAACATCCGGAGGACACATATTTCTAAGAAAATAAAACACTCTTAAAATACTACCCAATTTAGATTTTAACTTAGACAAATGAACTTTCCAATTTAATTCACTGTCGAGGAATACACCCAAATATTTTATGCAGCTTCTTGCTTTAACAACTGAACATGCATTTTTGCAAAAACTTCCTTCACGCGTACAATTTGAGCAAGGATATATTAAATCCTCCGTGAAGTCATAACTTCCCTTTAACATGAAATTTATTTAGTTAGTTTTTTCCACACTCAGGACCATACGATTTTTTAAAAACCACCATCTAATGGCTCTTAGGTCATCATTCATGGCCTTTTTGACATCACTCCATGTACCTTCAACATAACATAGTGCAGTATCATCCGCAAATGATGTCAAGCTGCCATTTAGTCGCGCATTACAAAGGTCATTAATACATATAAGAAACAATATAGGACCCAAAACAGACCCTTGAGGTACGCCATACTTGATAATATCAATGTATTGACTTCTAAAGGCTTACATTCTTTACGCGGCATACAGCAGACGGGGAAAATGCTTTTGACCTCGTCTTACGCTACGTCGAACAACACTCTTCATCAGGTTGTTCGAACTGACAGTTTTGTCATCCCGCACTCTGTCCGTTAGTACCGCATCGTCTTGAAAAAGATCGAGTAAAAACTAAAATTCCTTCGAGATAACGAAAACGGAGGAGAAATACGGATAAACGCAAGTGGAAGGTGGCAACAATACTGCTATAGATTAACTGTTGATCTATTTCTTCCTTCTTACTGAAGGATCCAATATCCATTTTACCTGACGCTTATTGTGGTAGCTTCCTTCTCGCAAAACGGATGGAAAACGTGAAGGAAACAAAACCGGACAATTCCAACAAGCCAATTGGTATTAATATATTGTTATTTCCGTTAACCAAAACGCAAGGGAAAAACGGATGGTGTACACTTAAGAGTGTGTAAATTAATAATTTTTTTGTTTAGCAGTGATTAAAAATGATTCTACAGAATTGTATAAATGGAGCCTACATGTACTGTAAGTAACTAGCTTTCATTACAATTTGGTTGCAGGCGTTTTCATCAAGCTTAGGCTCTATGTATGTTCGAAAAAGGCGGATTTTCGGAATAGTGGGACTCTACTGTAGTTGGTAACGTTCTAGCCACAAATAAAACATCTATTACAGTTTGTTTTCATTGGTGATTGTTATTAAGTTTGATATTTGTTATACTTTTCTAATCTCTAACATTCTTAGAATCAATAAATTTGCTACTAAAAATATTGTAATGTTTATTTGTTTATAAAAATCACTGATCTTATTAAGCGATTTATATAAAATCACAGATAAAAAATCTTTTATATAAGCGTTCCAATTTATTTCTTTAGAAAAACTGTTATTTTCTGCTCTAAATATTAAGTGCTAATATTTGTGTAGATTGTTTAAAAAAATTGTGGATGTTTTAGGAAATATGTTACTCCTTGTTTACTGTTGATGAGGACACTACCAGTACAGTCGGAGGACTGCATTTACTCACCAGTAATGTAACTCAGCCTCATATTTATAACACAACAACATGGGGAGATATAAACAAAGTAATCACTGGTCCAAAGCATAAGAAGTCATTTCTGGATGATTTATCGGGATATGTAAATTTTCTTAAAAGTAAGTTATAATTTATTGTATTTTAAACATGCATGCAGTAATTTAAAGGTTGGTGTTCCTAGAATGTCTAGCTTTGGTGATGATTTATACTCTTATTTTTATTAAGTACGGTATTTGTTAAGATTTTAAGATTAATATTAATGATTATTTTGTAAATTATTTTATAAGTTCATATTAATCAAATACAGAAATATCGGAATGTTATTTATAAAAAATATTTGAATATAAAACTTTCTTTTTAACCGAATACTGAATTACACAGTAACATTTTTTTAGATTACGCTATTGATTTGTTTAATGGTATTATGAAGTAAATTAACTTACCAAGCATTTATTGTTCATAAATAATTATTAAAGTTAAACTTTAAAAATGTTTTGTGAGTTTACATACTTTTGATATTGGGAAGAAGTATTTTAAATGGATTAATGCCATAATAGTCCAGGAATATTAGGGGTTTCACCTCGGAATGAGAGATAGTCAGTTATAAACTTGTATAAACCTAAAACTTGTCTTAAAACCTACTTATTGTAGGGTGTCCGCGACTACAGATATTCCAAGGTCAAAGGTCAAAACATCGATTTTTTTACACATTTATTGGAAATATCTCCTTTCATATGGGTTTTATGATATTTGTGCTTATTATAAATACTGTAGAAGATTAAATTTTCTACAACTTTTGTTTATAAATTTTTTTTATATGTGGAACCGTTTTCGAGATAGAGAGCAGATCGCGCGCAGTGTTTAACTATTTAGAGTATCATTCGAGGTCAACCTATAGTCCCGATTAAAAACATGCCGCGCCGTATAAAGTTTATAAATTATTGATGCATATATAATTCTAAATAATTTGCATTTTTTATTAACTATTACATTATAATTAATATTTTTTTTCAATAATTCAGTATCCATTCATTTAATAACACTTACCTACTCGTGTAATTATAAAGTTACTAAGGGAAATACTTAAATTATTTTTTAATTCTAATCTTATTCATACTAATTACTTCCTATCTAAATAAAAATAAAAGAATACAATTTTTTATTAATGTTTCTATTGAAAAATACCATTTCAAAAATACGGTACTAATATACGTCACAAAAACAATGTAGGGATTGTAAACTTTTGTGAAAAAGTAATGAAAAATGCGATATACTGTCTCACGTTTTAAGCATTACATTGCGACGTATTGGAGAAATAAAATTTTGAAAATATTAAAAACTTTTCTCCAGGAACTTACAGTCATGTTTTTTCATCTGAAGTCATTCAATGCCTTTCGTACTGTAAGCTTCTGGAACAATCTACTTGAAAACTTATGAATAAAATCTAGTATTAGTAGCCTTCACACTTACATTCTATCCCACGTGCTTGGATCGTGAAGAATAGTGCGCGAATAAAACAGGAAGATTTGGAAGCCAAAAAGTGAGAATGCGCTTTTCCAGAGGAAAGCTTTTCACTTGATGGTGCGTCGAAAAGAACGGAAGTGTAAAGAGGAATCCTGGACACAATCCCCGGAGCCTGGAGTGGTCGTCAGACGAACAGTTTTAGGTGACGTGCACTGTTTTGTGCAGCGTTTCCATGCGGTAAGAACCAACCAGTTGTGTTATTTGTTTGTTCATTTTTATTATGGAACTTCAAAGAAGTCACACTTTCAATTGTTGGAATAATGGCAACTGTAAGTGGACTGACTAAAAAAAGAAAAAAAGAGGGTTTGGGTGAAAGAGTACAGACGCTGTTTTCGTCATTTACCATTGATAAATAAATTACGAGATAATCACCCAGAAGATTTTATTAATTACTTGAGAATGAACGAATAAACTTCTAGAAAACTCTAGGCCGTGGATACTTGAGTGCTAGCGCTTAGGTAACCCCCCACTCCAACCGAAACATTTACACCTAGACTCTTTCTGTTTGTGGTTCTTTCCGACAGGAAAGTGCCCAAATTTAAAGGACGCAAATGACATTACACAAGTATTGCGCAAAATTACGTTTAGTATTACACAATATTGTGTTTTTTTTTCATAAATATATGATTTTATTTGACAATTTTGAAAGAATTGATTGTTTTTTAGTTATTTCTGCTATTTAAAAAGGTTCTTAATTATTTCTTGCAGTTATTTAACTATACATAACTTAAGTACGATTTAATTTGGATATGAGTTATGGTCCCCAATGAATAATCAAACAAATATAACATTTGAAAATTGTTTGGATTAGGCATGTTTAATTGAATTGTTTACAAAAATAAATCCATCAACAAATTAATAATGTGTAAAAAAAAGAAGAAAACTTATTTTAAGCTAAGTCAACTTGTTAGCCCTAACTGGGTCTTTGAAAGAATTTGCTTTTAATTATTTTTTGTATAGTCAATTTAGAAGTTTTCATTAATAATTACCTTGTCAAGTCAAATTTTGTAGCATTAATTTTTTTTTATTTATTGAAGATATTCACAAATTAATCTAAGTTACTTTCAACTTTCACAATGCCGCCCATTCCAGACCTCTGTTCTCCAATTTTAACACAACCTATTCCTTATTTTCAATTGTGAAAAAATCGTTGACTTAACATGGCGATTGTCCTTCTATTTTAAAGATTAAAAAAATTCACTGTTTCTTTTAAGAAACATTTACGTTAAGAAAGTGTGAGATAGAGCTTCACTGACTTGCCCATGGTAGGTGCCCAAGAACGTCTCTCCTTGTCTCGCCCTCCACTAACGACAAATGAACATCCTTCTAGAATATTCTACTGTGGCGGTCTTTTTTTTTTTGGTATAACTTAGTTCTTTATTGTATAAAAGGAATAATATTTTATCTATTTAATGAAATCTTATATCTTACAATAATGGTATTATTCACTAGCTCTTCTCTGATTTATTTTTCAATAATAAACATTTTGTACATACAAATGATTGGTTTATAGATGAATAAAAATTGAACAAAAATCTATCCAGTTTTTTTTTTAGATTGTCAAACTGACAGGCTGATACATACTTACTACTTATGTTACATTATGTAGATAATGTAGAGATCAATTATGTGACATGCTATTTTGATGTATGTTTGAGGTAGTGTAGAAGCCTAGTTTTTATGTCCACATTTAATTAGAGAAATTGAATTACTATTACTTTAGCAACCAAAGTGGATTTGGATGGCGCAATAAAGTTTGAATCCAATGATGAACTTTATAAGAAACTTATCAAACCTGAAGAACTGGTAGAGTATGCTAGTAACAAAACTACCCTGAAAGATGTAGAGGCTATTGTACGAACATGGATGAAAAAAATGGAATGGGTAAGTTGACCTTTAGTTGAAAGTAAAATAATTAGTGAGTCCTGTAAACATTTATATGACCTTTCTTTCATTTGGAAATTATTCTGTTATTTTTATAAGTTTTTCACATTTATGAATAAAAAGTTTTTGTTTTATAATAATTTTTAGTTTGGCAATTTATCATATGTTTAGGAAAAATTGTTGTTAAAATAATGGTTTTTGTTTTCTTGTTGCAATTCAAAATATTATAATGGTTTTTAGTTTCTTGTTCACCTTGAACATATACAATAAACAGAGAAAGAACTACAATCATAAAATTGACTTCAAAATTTTGATAAATTATCAGCCACCATAATAATGTAACAAAACCATGGTCATGTGTTTATCATAACTTGAAAATGTAATGACATAGATGAAATTCCAACATGTGATCCTTACACAAAATAAAATTGTAGGTCTGTATCAAGCTTAGAACCAAATTTATATAATTGGTTTTTCACTGATTTAAAGCAAAGTAATGCTGTTTGTGTGTTAAATTTCTTTATGTACAGGTATTGAGACACAGTGAACATCTCCGTAGTGAGAAGCCAGATATTGCACCAGAAGCTGAACTGGAACATTGGAAAAGATTACTGGTCAAGTTCTCAAGTATTGTTGAACATAACAAAACTAATGAGTGTAGTACCTTCATCTCATACCTACTTCAAGCTCATTCTAAATTATTTAAGGTCAACATATATTACTATATGATTTTAGCTAGCATTAATTCAATAATAATATTGCAGAAACAAATTAAATTTATGTACAGCTGAATAGGCACATGAAAAAATTAACATAAATACAACTGCTTAACTGCCCAAATTTCTTTTAACATTACAATTAATTAATTGCTTGTTATGAACATTTAAAAAAAGAAGAGTTTGTACACTTATTGTTTGCTAGTATAGCAATGACTACAACTTATAAGACAAACACTCCTTATGGATATTGGTCAGTCAGTTTTTTTCCCGCCTAAATCAAGCTTTTCGCAGCAGCCGCTAGGTGGTGGTGGCAACTGTTACCCTCGCAGCCGTAGTAGAGAGAGCGATCGTGGCCAGTGCAAGAGAGAGAAAGAGTGGGCTCGCAGCAGGTGCGAGAGAGAGGGGATGACAGTTGGCCCTTGGCGATCTCGCTTGCACACTGAGCTACGGAGAAAGGATGCCTAGCACTGCCTAGTGGCCGCTGTAAAAACTTAGCTCAACGCCAATATAGTTTTGTCTGAAATAAATGCAAGGCGAGTATTTGTCTTTTAAGTTTGTAGTCATTGCTTATAGTTCACAACTCTTCAAGTCTTAGCAAGCTTTTTTATATTCTAGTGATATTAATTACCTTACCACCTCTAATAACATTATAAGGTTAACCTAATATAAAAAAAAAAACTTAGTAACTATTACTTTTACTTGTTGTGAATGTCGGCTGTTTACGATGAGGATTTTTTTGAGTTCGACAAGAATAATAGTACAAGTAAACCATGTACCTATTGCACATTTACTATTGAATTATATAAGGTTATTTGTTACATCACAAGTTTAACTTATAAAGTAAACTTAACTCTCTAGTTGGTTCAAAATTGGCTTGTTAAATAATGATTTAACTTCAAAAAACCTTAGACAATTCCTTCTGTTTCAGTAGAGACATTTTTGCGTTATGTGTGACGTATTTTTCGGTCACACAAATTTTAATATCAGTTTCCGAA
>JAGFPH010000234.1:283367-311262 GCA_018207615.1 Philaenus spumarius | reverse complement strand
TCGTTTTCATTTTAGACATGCGCACAAGGAAATTAACGAAATGTTTTTGTTATTTCCTGAAATTTTTGAAACATAAAAAATAATTCGTTACATATGATCTTGTTATTTTATGACAGATGTAGTGGGGGTTTTACAAATTGTATTTTGTTTTGTGGATAGTTTAATATTTAACAAGTAGATTCAAAAAATATTTGTTATCGGTACAGTCTCATATATTTTATGCAAAATTATTTATTTTTTTATGGTTACTGCTGCAACCGCTTTTTAATATTCGTTGTATATGTTCAGCCGGGTATCCACTATGTTCATGAACCAACGGCGCTCCAAGCGTGTAACAAGTGGATACGTTTCAGTGCTCCAAGCGTGTAACAGTTCGAGTACATTCTAGAGCGCTCTGATGGCTGTCGGTTTTTGCCCGAACTCAAAGGGGATCGGAGTGCGTTCGTGGACGGCATTCAGCCAATATTAGGCTAACAACAGACGAGACACCGGTGTACGAGACACTTTCCTGTGTCCCAGCTTCTCGCGGGGAGAGACACCGTAGAGCCACTGAATCTGGTAGCGCGCTACTCAGTGTCTCATCTGTTGACACACATTTGATTGATAGTATATTTAGTGTCCCGTACACTAGTTTACCGTACACCGGTGTCTCGTCTGTTGTTAGCCTTAGTCACTTGTGAAACACTGTGCAATGGAGTGGACGGGCAAAAAATGTCTTCTGCTTATTAAATTATACCAAAAATAACTAATATTGTGGAATCCTAGAGATTCAAATTATAAAAGAAGATGCTTGGAAGGACATTGAAGGTCAAATGCAATTACCTGCTGAGGTTTGTAAAAATAAGATGATTGTTCTTCTGTCAGGATTTCGAAGTGAGAAAATGAAAAATAAGAAGAGTAAAGGAACAGGAAAGGGTAAGTAATACTGCAAACTAGTAAAACTATCACCAGTGGCCTGAAATCGTAATGTTAAAGCGAGCTTACCCTGAGCCGATAATGCCTTTCAGAACATAGTGTCTTTTCTATGAATAAACGTTGCTACCAAGTTTAAAGGATTTTCGAAGTTTGAGGAAGATATTTGCAAAACTTTTCTGTAGTATCCGCTTAGTTCTTGAGATTTTAAGGTCCAACATTAAGTTATTTTCAGCCCTCTCTTCATAAAATTTTGCTTGTCAAAAACGAGGAGGTCTTCTATAATCTTCTACCAAACAATGAATAAAAATGTAGGCTGCACTTGCCACCAGCTCAGACGACATGTTGTTCCTGCAACGATCACGTGAACACTGCGGTGCACTTGTATCCTGTGTAGTTTGTATAGTTCTGTCAAATAAGTGTAAATAGTTCTGTGGTGGAAAATAATTTAATTACATTCCCTTTAAATTTTTTAGTATTTACAAGTGCAAGTATTTCAAGAAGTTTTTTAGGCAAAAAGCACTGACAGGCTATCATAAAGTGAAATCAACTTTTTCCAACTAGACAAACATCTATTGTTTTTATCCAGATTCGAACCAGCTTCGGACTCAGCTACAATCCCAGCTTCTCTACATGTGTTTGCTGTCACTTGTGTACCCTTCTAAGGCTTATGTCTCCTGTAGTTTCAGTTACGTGATAACCCAAGTCGATTTATATTTCCGAAACATTGTGTATAATTGATTTCAGTTATAGGAGTGATGAAGAACAATGTATTTACCTTAATAAAAATGAATATTTAGCGGAAATAGTGACTGAGAAAATAAGAAAGTATAGTGGAAGTTATGACTGAGCAAAAGATAATAAAAATACCTTGAATATTAAATTGAAAATAATAAAACATGTTTTTCATACAATTCTACAGATTAAAACACAACTTACATTAAATTAAATTCATTTTTTGCGTTATAGAAGTGGCAAGTGTTGGACAATTGGATTACATTCTGCACTCATGAATCTGAAGATAATGTCATTTATTTGTATGCTTTAAAGAAGTACTGGTTACCATTGTATCGAATGCAACCTATAGAGATGGAACATTACTTGCCGAGCTTAATGTATGCTATTAGAATGGTATATGCAACATCAAGGTTCTTTAATACAACCGAAAGAATTACTGCACTACTGGTAAAGGTGAGTTAAAATGAGTTTTGAATGTTTGTCCTATCGGTTTAAAAAATCCGATTCTTTTCAAATTATTAGAATTAACATAAAAATGTACTCTATACATGGCTATCTACTAAAAAACTTAATATTGTTCTATCTATCTATATAAAATCCAAATACAACTCACTGACTCACTCATCACGAAATTTCAAAAACCACCAAATGGATTGGAATGAAATTTGTTATGTAGCTTTCTCAAGGGCCCTGATGCTCGCTAAGAAAGGTTTTAAAAAAATTCGAAATTTTAGGGGGGTTTTGGGGGTCAACGTTACTAAAAAAAAACCACCGATCGGATTGGAATGAAATTTGGTATGTAGTTTCCTCTAGGGCCCTAGGTGCTCTCTAAGAAAGGTTTTCAAAAAATTCAAAATTTTAGGAGGGTGTGGGGGGTCAAAGTTACTAAAAATCCCTATAAGAAATACATAGTACATAATATATTTTTTGGTTAATATACATTTAACTTTGATTTGTCTATCCGTGCAAAGTTGGATCGGGCCAGCTAGTTTCTTATAATATAATGAATATTTTTTACGTTGAATGGTGTTTTCGATTGAATTGAACTGAATCGATGTCTTGAATGAAGTTAACTGCATTTTGTACCATAATCATAAAAAGCCTAATATTGTCGGTGTTAAATGCTCTACAAGGCTTCTCTGTTTCAACGTGTTCTTCATATCTACGTGTTCTCTTTTGGATCATTACTATTAGCCTTTTCTAATTCAATTAAGTCCTTCCTCAGTTGACAATTCTACATATGAACCATTAATAATTCTTCAACATCGGTCAAATTTAAATAGCTAAATCCATTACCTTCTAACTGCTGCACCAGAGCAACAATTTTACTTATAAAATTGTTGTTGTTACTGTTGTCTGTGGTTGAAACTCTTTCTAGCCAAACTTTTTCCCAGACAGTATTTTTTATTATGAATTTCAATTCCTTCCATGCACCTTTTATGTTATGAATTGCATCAGCAGTATTATAATAAATTCTTTCAAACATTTTTTTTTTTATTTAACTCTAATAAATTAAAATTTGTGTGAACATATGTTTTAAATAATATTTATTTAAAGTTATTATTTGCACCTTGATCTAATGGCTGAATTATCGGTGAGTATTAAGAGGCATGAAAGTAACCTTGACATTGGAATTTAGTGAATTAAGGTTTGTTGGATGACTAGGTGCATAGTCTCAAATTAGTAAAACTTTCAAAGGTTGTTAAAAACTTATCTGACCCATATTTTCTGATTCACAATATTGTTTTATTTTCTGGGCACAAAAGATGTAATAAACCAATCATCAAACAAATAACTGGTTGTACAGGATTTTTCAATTAGACCTCCAGGAAACAGATAGAGGGTATTTATCTACATTGTTAAAAGCCATGAATTTTGAGAGTGATTTGCATTATAATCGCCACTAGCTCATCCGCAGAAAACAACCTTTATTTAATTTATCTTTTGAGCACTTAAAACCTGGAGCTACTTTTTCTTCTTTTGATATAAACATACGACCTGTCTTCCGTTTCAAATACATCCCTTGCCATTATTTGAGATTGCAGCTTCATCATTGGCACTTGCAACCTCACCCGTAAATTTAATGTACAAGTTATAACATTTTTCAAATTCGTTAAAGCATTCATTGCTCATAGATTTTTCTGTATCAAAACCTTCTTTAGTTAATTGACAAAACATGAATAACACTTTGTTTTTAACTTCATGAGTGTCCGTACCGATATGTTTTGTTACTACCTTTAATCGATTGAATTGGCATTTTAAAATTAATTCATATCATCATTATATCTTGATATTTCACATTCTTTGAAAATGTGTGCTCTGCACATTTCACTGAGTTTTTAATAGTTTCAACGCTTTTATTAACTGATCGAATTATAGATTCATTAGAGTTAAAAAAAACAAGCAACATTTCACAGTTTTTCTCTTCTCTAATATTTTTTTCTATAACTCTTAATTTTACTTTTTCACTATACTATAGCATAGAGAAAGGATAGTGATCGCAAAAAAAATCGATGTTGAGATTTTTGTGGAAATATCCATTTTGGTACCCCTGAGTATAAAAAAGTGGTTTTTACAAAATGTCTGTCTGTATGTCTGTATGTATGTCAGTATGTCTGCATGTATGTCTGTATGTATACAAAGCTAGAGCGAAAACTATTCAATCGATTTCAAACAATGTCAAGTAGGCCTGTATAGATGCACGAAAAACGGTTTTGAAAAATTTTGATAAACAACCCCCTTTTTGGCAAAAAAAACCCAAAAATCTGTTATTATTTTTTTATTAAAAAACGGCTCTAACGATTTTGATAAAATTTAGCTTATTTGTAGCCTTTAATGTACCCTACCATATGCAAAAAACCGCATCTTTCTAAAAATTCTCGTTTAGCTAATAATAATAACAACTGACTTTTGGGTTTTTTGGCCATAAACGGGGTTGTTTTTCAAAATTTTTCAAAACCTTTGTTCGTGCATCTATACAGGCCTAATTGACATGTTTGGTGCAAATTTGTTCGAAATCGATCGAATAGTTTTCTCTCTAGATAATAATAATAATAATAATTATTAGTTAATCTCCTACTTTAATAAAAAATCTCCTCTCCTACCCCACCCTACAAGTCACAGTGAATCTGTTTCATAATTTAAATATGTTTGTGAGAAAGTATGTGCCAGTTCCTGGAACCGTTTATTTTTTTTTAATTTACCTTTTACTTTCTCACTATACTGTAGCATAGAGAAAGTAGTATAGTGATCACAAAAAAAATCGATGTTGAGATTTTTGTGGAAATATCTGTTTTGGGACCCCCTGAGTCCAAAAAAGGGGTTTTTACAAAATGTCTGTCTGTGTCTGTATGTATACAAAGCTAGAGCGAAGACTATTCAATCGATTTCAAACAAATTTGCACCAGACATGTCAAGTAGGATAGGTTTTGAAAAATTTTGAGAAACAACCCCCTTTTTGGCAAAAAAACCCCCAAAAAATCAGTTATTATGTTTTTATAAAAAAACAGCTTTAACGATTTTGATAAAATTTGGCTTATTTGTAGCCTTTAATGTACCCTACCATATGCAAAAAATCGCAACTTTCTAAAAATTCTCGTTTAGCTAATAATAATAATAACTGATTTTTGGGGGGTTTTGGCCATAAAGGGGGCTGTTTTTCAAAATTTTTCAAAACCCTTTTTGTGCATCCATACAGGCCTATTTGACGTGTTTGGAGCAAATTTGTTCGAAATCGATTGAATAGTTTTCTCTCTAGATAATAATAATAATATTTATTAGTTAATCTCCTACTTTAATAAATCACTTCTCCTACCCCACCTACACAGGTCACAGTCAATCTGTTTAATAATTTAAATATGTTTGTGAGAAAGTATGTGCCAGTTCCTGGTACCGTTTATATTTCTCTTCTTAATCACCTAATTTGAGACGTCACTGAAACTGTACACTGTCTAACCCATAACACACTAACATTATAACAGCCGTCCAAGCAATGTTAAATGTCGGAATTTGGTGTAAATTTGTAAAATGCAACAAAAAAGACTTCTGTGAAACATGGAAATTAAAAATCTGTAAGTTCTGGCTCATTACCAGTACCATTCGGTTTCATTTCATACAACTGTCAAATTGACAAATAACTGCATTCAAGTGAAATCATGTAAACAGAGGTCGTTTAGTCGGTTGGGTTGCTGTATTAAGCAAGGTCTCTGGCCGTAACTGCTTAAAGTTTGTTTTGTAAATGCATTTACTAGGCATAAAAAAGAAATGTAACAAGCTTCTGTTGCAATAACATACACAATGGCTGGTGGGCAGTAACTTATGCATGCTATAAGGTTACAAAAACTCAACCATTCACATTAGGTACCTACTATTGTTACTCTTTACCAAGTTGTACCATTCCCATTTACTTTTAAATAAAAACAATCAGACCCTGTGTTGTTGGTAATACTTTTATGCGTAATTATGTCTGTTTTTTGCTAATATTATAGTTTGTGATAATTTTGTTTGTCAGGTAACAAACCAGATGCTTAACAGTTGTATGCTTTATTTGACGGATAACAACACAAAAACAATATGGGTCCAAAAAAAAGCAGATGCTATTGAAAAAATGAACGTAAGTATGAATTAGAAGTTAATGTACATACTGTAGTTATATTTGCTCAGGTATAAATAATATAAAATCTATAAATAATCACATATATTATTTCTCAAGGCCATTTTTTTGTCGGTACGCCATAACTTCCTTAATACATCATCAAATTACATGAATGAGGCATCATTTTAAAGCTTTTCTTAACCGCCACACCGAAAAAATATACAAAATACAATTATACGAAAAAATACAAAAAAAAAAAAAAGAAATAAAGAATCCTAAAGTAACAGTGATGTAAGATCAAGTAAGTTGTAGGGATATTTTCTTGACGTTGGCAACACTGATGATAGCAATCCCCAGCTGGAGAGCTGCCGTTACACCACTACATTGCTATTTACATTGACGTACTAAATACGCACTATACGATACTAAATATACGGTGTGTACTTTAATTAGGTGGGATTTAAATAAGTTAGAATGCGAATGCTTCGCACGGGTCAGCTAGTATAATTTACCATATATTTGACAAAAGACACAATAGCCACTTAAAATACAGTTTGAGCATTAGTAGCAGTGTAATTTATCAACAATTTCATTGTTAGAAGCTGTTTTTTTGTGGTTGCTCATTGCTCTAATACAACAATAAGATGTAAACTTGTAGGAGAGCTAAGGGGAGATATGTTGTGATATTGACGGTGGAGGTCAAATGTTAGTCAGTCTTTTGATTTAGTTCACATCATATCGTTTGTGTTTTGCTAGTAACCTTTTTTATTAAGTGATGTAAATGGCTGTTTTGCAAGGAGAGCCAAGTGAATTTATTGTATACATAAATAAGTTCAGACGATCAAATTGCACATAGTTTGAGTTTGTCTGAGCTTTTTACAAAATCTAAAATCAAATAAATTTTATTTTGTGATAGAATAAGTCTGTACATATATTTTGTACAATATTTATGAGATACATATTCAAGACTTTATTAGAAAAAGCCAAAAACCTTCGAAGAAATTAGACTGCATGAACATATTTAGAGCACGGAGCTGGTGTAGGAGGAAGGGGCTTGTAAGCTGAGTGTTGTAGTTTTTAGACAATCGCAGCATCCCTTCTTACGTAACTCACAAACCACTCAAATGCTAAAAGTCTGCTTATTTAGAAATATTGTTTTAGAGACAGTGAATTAATTCCTGCTTCAGTTTACATCTAAAACTTTCTTCATTTCATTGGTTCTATCCATTGAAATTCCTCTTTTTTTTCTCAAAATTGTTCCAAATGTACTATTTTTGTCTAAGGATTTGAAAAACTTTATTTCCAATTGAAAAGTACAAAAAAAAGAGTATATTAAATACTTATATATAATATTAAGAGCCATTTTTTTTTAATGTTTGGGTTTCATCAATTTTTGGACTATAGTGATTCCAACTATCGAAACTACTGCAACGAGTTACCAGTAATTGGTAACTGGTTGCGCGCATGCGCAGAACCCGACCTTGGACGTGACTTTGAACGAGTACTCCAGTCGAGTGGGATACGCCGAGCAAGAAACTACGCAGTGAGCCAGGTCATATCGTCTGCGGCCGGCAACTTTCCACACTGACTCAAAACCTTGTAAATTATGCCATAAGCAAACTTTAATTATATATTTTAATCGGTTATCGCCTAACGACATATTTAATCAATCGCGCACTCGTATTTAAATAATTAACAGTGATAAGTTCTTTCGGTTACGAAGCGTTTCGTGTTCAGTGACTAGTGTAATTAGTTTAAACTTATAGTTAATTAGTTAGACTTATATATAATTATTTAGGGGCTCATTAAAAGCTGGCGGAATCGGATTACCAGGTTTGGTGTAAAGGCAATCGGTTGGTTTAGGTTGATATTAATTCAATTCCTCTGCGTGTGTGGGTAACGGCCATTTTGGGTCGAGTAATCCAGTCACGACTTCCATAATTTTTACTAAGTCGACCCAAATCACGCTGGGCAGTTATTACCTTAATAACATCAAAGGGTTAACTGTCACACTACTGATATAATTAATTATTCAGATTTGAAAAGCAGTTGCCTTTAGTTATTAAGTCTATACTAATATTATGTAAAATATATTTTTAGCCTTATTATTGTTATTTATGAAATGCTGTATGATTGATGTTCCCAACTAATATAGGTATATAAACAGAAACTAATTAAAAATTTTGCTAATAATTTCTATTTATTACATTATTTTTATCATTGTTAAGTTAATGTTTTATCTGTACATAATGTCTTTACATATTGCAGGTGTGTCTCAATTTATATGAAAGATACCACCAAGTCTATCACGATACTAAAAACAAGATTTCTGATGCTGGAGATGAGATAAATTTAGAGTGTTCAGAAATGTATGTCTTTGGAAAATACAAGACATTTAAAATACGTTTAATAAAGGTATACATGGTTGTTATCCTCCTGAACTTTAATAGTAATTAAGCTAGGTTACATCCCTTAAGTACTGTCAACAGTTCTATAATCCTTTTACGGCGACGACTGGTTTCGGAAGACTATCCTTCCATTGTCAAGACATGAAACATAAATAACAAACAGCACACCTAACATTAAATAAAACAACACATGTCCAACATTAATAAACATTAGTGTTAATAGTGTTAACAATAGGTTAAGAGTGTTAAGAGGAAATAGGGTTTCTTATGGTGTTTAGCCAACACACACGTAACACTCATTACAATTAAACTAAAATGTGCACACTTAAGTTAATCCATTATCTACCTATTTAACTTATCTTAGGATTTCTAATCTATCATCATTTGTAAAGTAAAGGTAAAATAATGTTAAAAACAATGTTTTACTCTTGTTTTTATTTATATTTTTAACTTTATATTTTGATTAGATTTTATTGTTATGAGTAAATATTTTTTAACTTTAACTAATATACTTTTAACTTTATGAGGCAGGTGCCTCGCTTATATGATTGATACCGTGCAAAGTTGCACAATTTTTCTTGCTGGTGTGATATCCTTTTTTCCTGAGAAACTTTCAGATGTGTAGGATGGTCCACAATAGCAGGAGAATTCTTTCTGTTTGGTGGTCAAAGTTGTGGAATTACATAGGTGATAATTTAGGATTGTACATTTACTAAACCCAAAACATGCAAAACACTCTCTACTGGCCCAAACCTATCTCTAAATTACTGGGCGGAAGTAAAGGCAAAAGAACCCACTCCTTCAAATGGTCAAGGATCTGCTCCGTACCAGCCAAACTATTATTGTCGCCCCATGATTACCTAAATCCTGACTTAGCATATTCTTTATGTGCAGGCCCTATAGCATTTCCAATGTAAACTGCGTGATTAATATTATTAGTCTATATTATATAAGGTGCAGGGTACATGCCACATCACGAGAGTCAGCGCCTTTGATTCTGTGTTTTTTTGTTTTTATTTTTGACACTTACTGAATGAGTGCAACATACAGATGAAGTTTCAATCCCTTTTTTAAGCCTCTCTGGTGTTGTGTGTAACAGAATTTCTATAATACATTTTAAAGTTAAGTTATTTATGTTAGTTTAAGCTAAAATATGTCATTTCAAGCTAAATATTAATGTGTACTGTAATAAACATTAGACTGATTAGACTAAAAAGGTTATTAATTTTGTCTCATTTTACTCTAACTGTCCTGCATTTACGGCCTTTAACCTATCCTCATATTTGTTTTTTGTTTTGTGTTACACCACTCTCAGAACAACCTATTTTTTTCTCATTTACAAATCAATTAACATTTTTTAAACAATTTACCCAAACTTTCCCATAGACACTTGTAAAATATTTTTTTTTACAAAACAAAGTTTGATTCCTAACTGAAAACTAAATATAATTGATTTACTCAAACTGTGAAGTTTAAAATTTGAAGCATGCATTGTTTACCTTTAGAAAATAAATCTGGTTATTTTTAGCCATACCTTTTAATTACTGGTTTGTACCTTACTTTGATTACAGCTAATGGATGTATTGCAAACTGCTTTAAAATACTCAATACTGCAGAGTTCTAAACTTGAAGGCATAGAAGTCCTTGAAGCCAAGTTTAGGAATATTTTCACAGTGATTTCAACAAAGCCTTATGATGCGCTGAATCACAGGAAGCCGGACTTTGATGTTGACTATGATATATTTAAGCAAGCTATTGCCGCTGCGGACAAAGATCTTAGGATTTATAAAAAACAATTGTTAGATGCAACACCAAATGTTACTGTACTACAGATTATAATCCAAAGGTACCGATTATTGATAGGTGTTACATAATAATAGACAACTTTGTATACGGTATTGTTGCAATAAATATCTTTTGCAGTATGTGCCAACATAAACAGTATTGAAATTGTAATAGTTTTAAATGTTCGGTTTTTCATGTTCACAATCATGTTCTACATGTCCTCCATTAAATTTAAGCAAATCTTGTAGCGTTGTTGAAAACAAGTTGGTGAAAATTGGTTGTTACACGCTTCTAACGTATCTAGTTATTTCTTCATGAAATGCCATAGTGGCATATTCAATTGGCTTATTTCGGAACATGCTTTCCTTCATCATTCCCCACTCATAAGCATCAGGTGGTGAAAGGTTGAGGAAGTGGGACGGGTATGGAAAATCAGGCTCTTGCAAAACTTTCTTTGAAGTGAAACAATATTGGCTACAGCAGTGTAACTGGTGGTGTCAGTATGTTATCTCTCTATTAATGTTTCTTTTTATTTCGGTACAAATATTCATCCAGGAATTTCTATTGATCAAGTGTTTTCTTTGGCACAGTTTTAAATATAAGTTCATGTTTAAAATTATGGTATTCAATTCAACAAATACTTTTTGTCAGTTCTTGTGAACTTTAACGACAGTTTGAATACACAACTAACATTATTTTTGATTAATTCACTAATTTTTTCATGCGTTTGAAGGGTTATTTGTTTTAAAAGGAGAAAAAAATAATGTTCGTAAAATCATGTTTGACTGCATGTTGACTATTAAATTTTGTTTGTGTATCCAAAGTTTAGTACTACAGAAAATAAAAATTATGTAGTACTGTTGTGTGGGAATATCGTTTAAAAGGACAATGAAAACTATTTTTTCAATAATTATGTAGTTTTGGAGTTCTTTAAATTTTTCCTAAAACTCTATCCCCTTTCTATTTCTTGAAAGTACTACAGCTAAAATTTGAAAAAAATCTGTGGTGTTAGAGGTACTAAATACTTTAGGCTACACGGAAACTATGATAGCAAATCTAAATTTCTGTGAAAAAGCCGTCCCATAATTTTACAGGTCCACACCGTCTACGTATAATTTATTATTGCCTTGGTTGTTATTGGTTAAATGGCTATTGTGGAACATTAACATGTTAATGAATTGTTAGTTCAGATACCATTTTGTTAATATTTTAGAAATGTTAGAGTTGTGGAACTCTTAGTACCCAAGACAAACATTGGTTTATGGGAACAAAAATAAAACACTCAAAATAAATATATTGTTCATTGTAATAGTCAAATTTTTTGTAACTCAAATATTGTTTATTGTGTAATTTTGTTTTAATTTAATACATATTCTATAAAACAACCTAAATCGGCCAATATGTTTGTCTAACTTTTGTTAATATTCATCATTCCAAGTAATTCCACAGTAATCAAACTCTAAATTTATAAGTTAGGTTAAATGTAAAAATGTCTACAAGTTGTGCAATATATAAAATACGATGTCGAGCATAGATAGTTTTGGCGGTTATTTTTCGACGGCAAACTGAGTTGTCTATCTGCGAAGCGCAGATGGCCAGTCGAATAATCTGCCAAATAAAATATTTTTGACTGTGACGTCAGAGATGTCAGATGATATGACATGTGGAAAAAGGATACGTCAAGATGGCTGTGGACTGCCATCTTGTTATGTTATCAGGTTTGTTTATAGTAGCATTATTGATAATTAATTTTGAGGTTATGAAAACATTTTTTGATTTTAATTAAATAAATGATTTTAATTAATAGTAAAGTATATTAAATAATTCATAATAATAATTAATTCATTCATATCCTACATGATTTTTTTTTTATTTTTGAAAATGTTTTTGACTTGACATTTTTTATTTTTATTATTTCTCTTTTATTTTTGTAACACCCCAAGTTAGTAATAACCAATAACTTATTTTGATTAATTAATAAATACCTCACTAACTTACAATGTATTACCTATCTATAGCTAAGTTAATTTGTTTTAAATAATATTAGAACTCACAGAAAATAAATGTGAGACAACTACCACATGAATTTTTGTTGTTAAAAAAACAGTTTGTTTTCAAAACTCAAGTTCCATTAGTACTTTCGGTCTATTGAAAGTGACCTGCTGTAGTATTTACACATTCTTTTCCACCTATGAATGTTCACGTTTTCAAAATCCGTTAAACTATAACATTTTATTGTTCTGTTTTCATTTTTGTAAAATATAAAAGTCAAAATTATGATTATTTTAGACACTAGAGGTTCTTAAAAAAAATGTTTTTATTTGTAAGAAATTTATGTTGATTTTTTTTTTAAATTGGGCTAGTTGGAGGAGAGATGTGTTGTAAGGTTTTGCAAAAGGGTTCAATGAAGTAGCTACACCATTGTTTCTCTGTTAGACTTTCTGAGTTTCCCTTTCGTATGTTATTTCACTTGAACACCTAGAATTTTCCAGCTGTTCTATCCACATGAAAAAAAGACTATGCCCAAGAAAGCGTACGATTACATATTTTCCTCTTTAAAGTCGACTGATCCTAAATCATTTCAATTTCCCCCCTTAATTTAATTAAGTAGAATTAACATTTTTACCATGTCATAAAAACAATATAAACTAATTGTATTTTAAGATTCGAAAAGTTGGGATTGGAAGCTCTGGATATATATGACTCCCATTGTGAAGCTTTGAACATATACAACGTAGAGTTGAACGAATTGTATGAATATTACCATGAAACCAAACAATTGCCTGCGATTCCACGTAACTTCCCTCCAGCCACAGGACGTACTGTTTGGTACCGGCAGCTCAGCAACAGAATACAGGATCCTATGGAAATATTTGAGGTAGTGAATCTACATCTCTGGATAAATTTAACTGTAATTATAAAGTGTAGCACTGATTTCATAAAATCAATATAGTTAATTTCACTTCCACCATTGTAGTTTATGAATTAATGTAATAAAGGAAAATGTAATGGCTATAACTCTAACACTTACAACAAAACATCGGTAATTTTGACTTACAGTGAATTTTACATTCTAATAGTATCTACATTGGTTAGGTTAAAAGGCTAACTTACTTTTCTCCTCACCATCACTCTAGACACCTTTTATTGCTTATTTTTCATAAATACAGACATATTTGTAGAATTGGGTTTATCAGAAATACCTTGTATTTTGGATACCAAGATGAGTCACTCATTATAACAATCCTTTTGTTGTACATTAAATCAATCATCCTGTTTGTAGTCAATTTATAAATATGTAGGATCAGGTCTTTATTATTCAGATTCGTAGAATATTAAAGTGATTAATCTGATGAAGTTGAGATGACACACATGGTAGATGATTTAGATGCAAACTTATACTTATTTTTCTCTGATGTGGAAAAGAGTGTACAAATTATTGAATAATCAATAAACACCTTAATAACAATGCTTTGCTCAAAGATTCTGATGAAGAAAGGAATATAAGAAACTAACTGTAAGTATCTATTCTTCGCTACAGGAAATTGTTGAGATTTCTGTTTGACCATTTTCAACTCAAGTCTTGCCTGTGGAGATAAGGAAGCACTTAACAGCCTTTTTTACAAACTTTGATCAAAAGCAAGTTCTTCATTAAATTCATAACAATAAGATTGCTCTTACTGCACCGTATATCTTTTATACATTACTTAGATATCCAATCTCATCACTGGGAGGCTAGCAAACAAGACTGTATTTACATATGAACTTATTATTTAAAACTGCCAGGGAGTTTTGTTGATTCAAGTCCTTCAGCTTAACATTTATTACGTAGGGACCTTTCTTATTAAAGACTACTCGCTTGGCTCTAATTATGACATGAGAGGATCATATACTTGCTACAATAACTCAAACCCCATCATGAATATTTTAACATATCTTTAATTCCAATAACAGATAAATAGACTATTAAATACAGTGCTCTACTAACATGTTCAGAAACAATAATCTTTAATATTTATACACCCTATGCCTAACTCTATAGGCAAAACTGAGTTCAAATAATATATTTACTTCCCAAAATTCTCAAACACGGATATCACTCAAATAAGTAATTACTTCAATTTATTATAAAACAAACAAAACTGATTCTACTAAAACAATTTCCCCAAATATTCACAAGAAATGTTCTTCACCTTGATTTGTCCTCGTGGCTTCTTCTGGTCAGCCCGTGTCGCCCCGATGTACACCTACACTCGTACCACCCAAAAAAGCCCCGTCTCGAATTTATTCGCCTCTATTTATCCTCTCTGTCCCCACTCAGTTTTACTCGTCTAGCTAGGTCGTTGGCTTACTACAAAATGCAACTATGCGATTTGACTTCATCGTTTGTTGCACCGTAGGCTACCAATAAAATTCTACATCTAATATAGTTAAAATATAAATTAATGATAACCCTAATCTCACTTCGTAACACCATACATGTTGAATTATGACAAAATTATCGTACATGAGGGAATGCCATACCCCCACGCGCGCATTTAACTCTACAACTGTCCATGTTAATGTTTTGCAACGCCAAGTCATTTCGGTGCGTGTGCAAGCATATTTTCAAAAATTCGCCATATAAAGTAATTGTATACCAATCCAAAAGTATTCTGTACCTTTTTTGTAGAAAAAGGTTCAAAGAATTCATATATGCAATTAAAAAATTTATTGATGTAAAATTGTAAAAGTTATTAGCTCAAGAAACAAAAAATGTTCAGTAACGAAAGGAAAATTTTCAATTTTAGGCCTACATAACAAGTAGTAAACATTTTTTGTAATTTTTTTGTAAGCTTAAAAAAGTTTTGTAATTTAGTTCTAAATAGAACTGTATAAAAACATTTATCAATTTCAAATTTCTTATTTTGAAATCACCAGTTTTTATGTTCCATCTACATGACTGCTAACAAAACTAGGCCTAGATTGTAAGTAATTTAGGAATATTTGGTATACCCAAAAATAAAATATTATTATAACAAAGTGTAGAGAATAAATCAAAGGATTGAACTGTACGCTTGTAAATTATCTTTTCATAAAAGTGTTTGACTTAGAATTATTTGAATAACAAAAAAGAGAACAAAAATAGAAATCTCTCATCCATAAATACTATACAAGATGCGCACGCAAACTCCTATGTCAACCCATGTTATAAAAGTCCGATAGACTTCAAATTCAAACCATAGACGAGACCGTATAAGCAATCACTTTCCCACGGTCCTACACAACAAACTGTTCAAATATAGCGTATTTGGTTTACAGGGAAAGTTAGCTTGAAGCATTATGTTTACAAAGATACCAAAATATCTCTAAAAAACTATTGTAGTCACACAGATATCACGTGTAATAAATAACGCTGTTTATTGGTTGGAAAACTGACCAATTGCAAGGGTCTACAAAACGCCCCATAACTTTAGAACTATTTGTCCGATTTTTGATTGGATGGCAGTATTAGATAGGGGAAATTGGGAAGAATCCAACGATATCTAGGTTTACTTTAGAAGAAGTACTGGGCGGGCTTTAGAGAGAGAAGAAAGATGCATTACTTCATCGTGTTTTACGACGAAATCTGGTGAATTGACAGGCGCCGTGTTTGTTGAAGAAAACTAATAAACTGCAGCGATGATTACGTATGTAAATATACGTTTTAGAAAAAACTTGTAAATACAAAAATTAAAGTTTAGAGCATTACCTTTCCAACGGTTTTTGATTTATTGCGATTGAATAATTTTTAGTGGGTGAAATATTCATTACAATTAGAGTTGTCAAAATTGATCGTTTTCACGTGCCACGCCCACACGACCACTCAAATTGAGTAGTCTGACAGTACGATGGTTAAGGGTTAATATCCCTGCATTGTTTTTCTTTAAATACATTTTTTGTCAATAAAATTAATCTAAGCAGGTTAATCTGAGGTCTTTAAATTGATCTAAGCATATGAAAAGTTTACAAAAGCAAAATAACATGTTGGTAAAAATGAGTAACATTTCTATTAACATTGTAAAAAAAAGTTTTGTTGTAAGTGTTAACTACTTTATAGTGTGATATAGTTTAATATTTAATTTACTTTTTAGTAAACAAAGGGAGCCTTCTCTGCTTAGTCAATGATTGCCAGTATAAGTGCAAAGGAACGGATAACCATAGGTAGAAGCGTTGCTACATCCTAGATTACTATAAAAAATAATATAATATTTATAGTTGTTTATCTTTCAGGTCAATCACACTATACTGGAACAGGAAAAAGCAATAAAGATGGTCAGACTGTATGACGAGCTTCAAACTGAACTTAGCTACCAAGAAGAAGTATACCATAGAGGCTGGTTTGAACAGGGTATTCAGGTAAAAGTGTTGGACCAATGTATCCTTCGGTTTAAACCAATCTCACAATTTGAATAAACAATTAAGTACTTTTATTAAATCCTAAAATTATTAACCCTTAACGGGCGGCTAGAGCCTTTAGACGCGGCACGACCCAATATCTGAGCGCGGTTAGCGCCTTTAAACGCAAATACACAAACAAATGCTTAGATGATTCCATAGTTCATGAAACTTCCAATAGAGTGCAGAGTGATGTTCTTTGAGTATGTTTACACCAAATCAAAAATATAAGCAATGTCTGTTACACATTATTGGTCTGTGTTCTGTCACAAGAGCAAATGAGTCTACTATCGCAAGTGTTCTCAACACGGCTTACGCCTTAAGACGCACCTGATTCACTCAGCTGTTCCTTGTTTGTACTGATAGCTGACGGATATTTATTCCGAAGTTTAAGTTTTGTATAAGTTCTTGTTTTTCTTAGTTTAGTTCCTAATTATTTTTTTTAGACAGTAATAAATATTATTTTTATGTATTTAGTTTTTTAATAATTGTAAATTCTGCTAAGTTTAGTTTGATTTTTTTTAATTCTTAAAAAATATTTATAACAAGTTTAACATTAGTTGAGAATTTTTCTTGTTTACTTCTTAACTCTAAGAACCAAAATTTAAAAAGAACATTGAGAAAATAAATAAATGTTTTTTTAACCCTAAATGAGCGCAGACCATATTTTAGCTTAGCGCTTTAAGGGTTAATACATTCTTTTGAAGTTAAATTTCAGGACAAGAAGTGTGGAAGCACAGTAGCTCAGTCAGTAATGTTTCAAAACTTTACAGTTCAGACTACTGGTGGTTAAAATTCATATCTTAAAGTTTTTTTATGTTAAACTATTCCACAGTCCTATTTAATAAAACGTTACTGTAATATTTACCTCTGTTAGTGAAGCAATCGACATGAGTAATAATAGCCAGTGTTTGTTTTATATAGCTACTTCCCACTATAAAACAATAGCTTGTTGATAGGCCTAAATACTCTGTTATTTAGTGATCGAATGGACACAACTCTAATAGGATAAATTTATGTCTTATCGGAAGTTAGCATTTTGATAAAAAAAGAAAAACTAACAATCAGTTCAGAAACTGATCTGTGAGTTTATTTCTAAATGCATTTGTCTTTAACTAGTTAGTGTTTTTTGTTTATTTCAAAATGAGTATCATAAAAGAACATTTTTAAGATCTAGCAAAGTTGAGAGACTACTTAGACATGAATGATAACAAGCTTTATTATTGTAATAGTATAATTTAAATTTTTTATTTTTTTAATAATATTTTTTATTTTTATTTTAGATTATGTAGTAAATTATATAAATATGATTATCTGAAAGTACCACGTTAGCTAACAAGCTTAATTCAATGCATTCAAAAATTGTGATTTGTTTATTCTTTCCAAAAAAATGAAACAATATTCATTGTTTAGCCTTAGAACGACTTATCAACTAAATATCATGCCTTTGTTTAGTCAATAGTAGTTTACTTTTCAAATTTAGTGACATCATCTTCAGGCCAGCTATAACACTAACACACTATTATTTATATAAACACACATATAACATAAATATTTGTACAAAAATTGCACTCGTCAAATATTAACATAACAATAGTTTTTGTTCCCAGTACTCAGGCCACAGTACTACAAGACAGTTGCTTCAAATGTGCCTTTTTTTATTTGTACTTTATATTGCTGTTTGAATGATAAATCATATGATTTATTTTTGTTTTTTGCCTTACTGGGCTGGATATATTTACATAAATACCTTAATTCCTTGTACTGCTCGCAGTCCTGTTTTGATCACTTTCTATACGGTGACGTACGTTTCGCCTATTTTTTCATGCATTTTCAAACCATTTATAAACAAATTTTAAAAATGATTTGCATTTGTTTAATGCGCGTCAAAAAACTACAAATTATACACAAACACTCTACAAACATTAACACAAACACACGTAATGGGGCATGAATATGCCGATGTAGTTTATTTTAAAATAGCAACTCGCACATGTGAACCCCGGCCCGTCCTTGTCTCAGTACTGATTTTTTCTCTGTAGTTTTATTTATTTCGGAGATTGAAGGGGTTCGGCTCTGATAATACTGTGAAACAAAGCATTGGATTGGAAATGTATCTTCTCGTTTAACAAAGCGTTTGGGTCTAAAATAGTTGCTTTATAAATGTGGAATTCTTCAATTACATTCATGGTTGGTCCTTTGGAGCATTTATTTAAAATTTGCAAATTATTTTGGATATTGGTGTGAGTGTGACCGGTGCCTATTAGATGTTCAGCAAATTTTGATTGGTTTGGGTTAAGATTACGGTTGGGAATGTGCTCTTTGAAACGAGTTTTAAATGATCTTCCTGTTTGACCTACATAATTTTTTTCGCAATTGTCACAAATTATGTTGTATATTCCACTAGCGTTGTAAGGACAATCCTCTTTATGTTTTGGTTTGATTGCTTTATCCAAGTTGTTTTTTGTTTTAAAAGCCAGTTTATAACCTTGTTTACGAAATATTCTGTCTGCAATGTTGTCAAGTAACCCATGGTAGTCAATACTTACATATTTTGGTTTTTCTTTTATTATTTGGTTTTTTTTTTTGCTATAAGTCTATCTATTATTGTGTTTTTGTAACCATTTGAAATTGCTATCTGTTTTATTATGTTAATTTCTTGATCGAAATCTGCTTTGTTCATTGGTATATTGATTGCTCTATATATGAAACTATTGTATGCTGATATTTTCTGGTTGTGGGGATGATTAGAGTTGGCGTGTATTGTGTGGTTTGTTTGGGTGGATTTCCTATAAACTTTGAAAGCAAATTTGGTTCCAACTTTGGTAATGGTTAACACAAGAAAATTTAAACTATTGTTGACTTCCATTTCACAAGTGAATTCGAGGGAAGGGTGTATTTTATTTAAATAATTTTTAAACATATTTATTTGTCTCACTGTTCCATTGAAAAGACAAATCGTGTCGTCGACGTATCTGTGGTATAGACATATGTTTTTATAAAACATGTTTGACGGATTCATTATGTTTTTCTGTTCAATATGATTGAGAAATATCTCTGATAAAATGCTTGTTAGTGGAGATCCCATAGCCAGTCCTTTTGTTTGTATGTAATATTTTTTGTCAAATTCAAAATAGTTTTGTTGTAAACATGTTGTTATGAGGGTAATGAGATCTTCCAACTTATCATTGGTCAGTGTGTTATTTTCTTTAATATTATTTTTTAAGATGGTTACGGTTTTCGTTATCGGAACTTTGGTATAAAGATTTACTATATCGAATGAGACAAGAGTATTGTTTGATTCTATTTTCTCATTTTGCAGTTTTTGGACGAGATCTAAACTATTTATTAAAGAGTGATTCTGGTGGAATGTTATGTTATTTCTTATTATCTGGTCTAGTCTTAGAAATTTTATAGGTGGAGGCGTTAGTAAAGTTTACCAATGGTGTGATTGGTTGATTGGTTGTCCATCTTTATGTAGTTTTGGTAACAATTTTAACTTTGGGGCGGACGGATTAATCATCTTTGTGGATCTTTTTTGGTTGTTGTCAAGAATATGTTTGCAAGAATTGATAGCGGTTTTAATTATTTTATTAAATCTAGTTGTGGCGTCTGACTTAAGTATTATTATGTTATTGTCCCTAAAAAATTGTTCGGTTTTTTCCGTGTAGTCCAGTTTATTTATTATTACAGTGCTGCCTTTATCCGCTTTGGTAATGACTGCATTGTGCGATGATACCTTATCAGCTATGTTATTAGCTACACGATATTCTTTGTGTTGGTTAGGTTTGTTTACTTTTGTATTCCCAATCCCGCGTATCTCTGACTGGTCACTAATCAAACATCTGGTTAGGTTTTGTTTGCGTAGTGGCAATCTTTGAATTGCTTCCTCGATGCTGAATAAGGCTTGTTTCAGGTTGTTAAACGAGAAGATACATTTCCAATCTAATGCTTTGTTTGACAGTATTATCAGAGCCGAACCCCTTCAATCTCCGAAATAAATAAAACTACAGAGAAAAAATCAGTACTGAGGCAAGGACGGGCCGGGGTGCACGTGTGCGAGTTGCTATTTTAAAATAAACTACATCTTCATATTCATGCCCCATTACGTGTTTGTGTCAATGTTTGAAGAGTGTTTGTGTATAATTTATAGTTTTTTGACGGGCATTAAACAAATGCAAATTATTTTTAAAATTTGTTTATAAAGGTTTGAAAATGCCTGAACAAATAGGCGAAATGTACATCACCGTATAGAAAGTGATGAAAACAGGACTGCGAGCAGAACAAGGAATTAAGGTATTTATGTAGATAAATCATACATGTAGTTGGAGGTGAAATTCAATTTGTCATTCAGAATGTTAGTTGGTTCATTCTTTTGATATTTAAAATTTTTCCATAATCTTCATTTTGTACCCTTTCTTCATTTTGTGTAGTATGGTCAAATGGACCTTCCACCTACTCAAGGCCCTCTGTGACCCTCTGGCGAAGGTGGAACATGTACCTCGGACAGAGTGGCCTGATATATTGAGAAAGTCCAATCCAAAGGGCCCCTATGTTTCCAAGCGCGTTCGTGCAGCAGGGGAAGCAGGGGGTGCTTAAGAAGGAAGTGAAACCATTTAGAGAGATGAGGAGGATGGGGCAGTAAGGCTCTGTCAGGAAGCCAGATCCCAGGGACTTCAGGGTCCGTTGGGAGGAGACATCAGCAAGATTGTATCAAGGTCTTCTTCCAACTCATCCTTAAGAAACTCTCTATACTCCCCACAATTAATTTTTTATGAAGTTTAATCATTGCTACGGGTTTTTGTTGGACACAAGATCAAACCTTATCCGTCTTTATGGTCGGACAGCGATGACTCATTACTAGCATGCCAATTCGTAATTTTATTACTAATATGTGTGGTTGACAATGTGACGTTTATTGCCTCCTGTTTATTCCCATTAACACCTAAATTGTTAATAGCTAGGTTACTGCTAATTAAATAAGCAAGCAATTCCTCACTTTTCTTATCTGTCTTCTTGCTAACCCGTACATGGTGATGACCATTGGCACCATAGGCAACGAGATGGAGTCTACTTTGTCGCCCCCAGCAAGGCCATTATGGTGAAAACCGACCATATGAATAACTTTTTGTTTAAAATCTATTAAAAATCTTAAACTGAGGTATTTGTTTTTAATATATAAATTGATAATTTCTGATTTAGGTCTATTGTTTTATTTAAAGGTGCGTACATGTTTAAGTGTCCCTTTACTCCTGGCTTCTGAAAAGACAGGAATGTATATAGTGAATTTCCATCCCAAGATTATGGAAGTAATTGAAGAAGCAGAGAACTATTGGAGACTGGAGAAACCTGTGCCTGAATTAGTCCAACTTGTTGTTTTATACAAGAAGAAGATTTTTACAGCTTTTGAACGCATTAAGGCTTTAGTAAATAGGAATATCAGTAT
This sequence comes from Philaenus spumarius, assembly GCA_018207615.1. Lineage (NCBI taxonomy): Eukaryota > Metazoa > Arthropoda > Insecta > Hemiptera > Aphrophoridae > Philaenus > Philaenus spumarius. The sequence continues at coordinate 288,962 of JAGFPH010000234.1, read as the reverse complement.
AAGGTATTGTTTAAAGTATTACATCTCAATCTATGTTAATGTTATAAAGAGAGAAAATTTGTGTATTTGAAGTGTTCTGTAAAACTGCAGTTATTCTCCCAAACGACCTTTCCATTGTAACGTTTGTCGTTACAAAAAATAAAATATAATTGTTACATAAAAAAAATATTTTATTTCCAAAAATATCTCCAAGTCAAAAATAAAGCAACATTTTAAGTTAAAAAATCATATAGATAAGAATTTATTTAATTTTTTTTTAATTATTTATTGCATTTCATTTTACTATAATTTAAGATCATTTATTTACCAAAAATACAAAAAGATGTTTCAATAAACTTAAAATCAGCCGTTAACTACATCTAAAAAATTATCTGTAAACAAACCTGACATGTCAAGATAGTGATCCACTGCTCATTTGAATAAAACTTTCATCTATATTATGTTGTATATCTCTGACGTCAAAGTCATAGATAAATATTTCAGCAGTTAAATCGACTGGCTACTTGCGTTCCACGGATTGACATTTCTGTCATCTGTGAAAACATAGTTTGCCGCAAAATCTTCCCTCTGAAACCATATATGCTCTGAATTATTTTATACCTATTTCACAATATCTAGAAAATCGCTCGCCAGGAAAATCGAGAACGAGACGGCAACCAAGAAAACTGTTTACGCGACAGAACAAGTACGGGTTTTCACCCTCCCCTACCTCGACCCCCTGTGGGTCAATGATGTGACCATCAAATCACGGAGCTATAAAAGTGTTCAAATCATTATTTTTTAAGCTTTTCTACTTCTTGTTCTTGTTTTTTGACAGGGTTACAGCTTCACAAACTTAAAGGATCGAGCTTCGATTTTGCACTCACATTCGTTATGCTCTAACAAAGTGCCTTTTGTGCAGTTTGTACCCCCTCCAAAAGCGGGGTACGGGTTTTACGCCCTCTCTTCTGGGAGGTCACTGGTATTGATATTTCGTATACACATTTTCGAACCGTCCTGAGGACGTGTACCAAATTTTAACTCTTGGGACCATCAGATGTTGAAGTTATGAATGATTGAAAATCGCTATTTTAAAAATGTTTCTACTTGTTTTCGACGGGGTTACAGCCTCACAGAAATAACGGATCGATGTTAGATTTTGCAAATACATTCCATATGCTCCAAAGAACTGCATTTTGTGCAATTTAAACTCCATCCACTCTAAAATTGGTGGTTAGTTTTTAGGGGTTGGTTAGAAAGGGTCAAGATTTTGTGTCAAGAGTTGTTCAATGGGGGGGGGGGGGGGGTATTTACTGTTTCAAAACGCTGAAAATTATTACAGAATGGTTTATTATTTCTTAAAAATGTTTTTGTTCATAATTCAAAAATGCTCAGTTAATTCAATTGGGAAATTAGGTCACGTATTTCTTCATTATTATTATTTCTGTTTAGTTGAACTATTTTTTTACTGATTCTAAATTAAAAAACACTAGGCCTATTTGTTAAATTTTATAAAACAGCTGATTTCACCCATCATCTGTAATACTTAAATAAAACCAAGCGTAGATTATACTTTGAGGTTATGTTTACAAATTCAATCATTATAATTTCTTGTGAAGTTGATATTTTTAAAATATGAGTTATTGAACTAATGTACACTATAATACGTTATAAGATTTGCTTTGAAGTTATAAACTGTATATAAATACAATCGTTTATCATCAATATATTCGTTTATACAAACTTTAAGAAGAAATATCTATTCGTTTAACTTTGGAAACATTCGTACATCTTGGTATAACATATAAACATATTTCATTATTAATTTTTTCATTATATTATTAATAACTTCTAAATCATTTAATCTATCAATATGAAATAAAAAGCAATTAAAAGATAATATTATGGGCTGCTAAATATAACTTTTATATATTTATTGATCATTATTAACAAAATTGTAACAACATTAAAACAAATACTATTTAAACATTTAATTTAAAAAATATATAATTTTTACAGTTGACTAACATTTACTTAAGCTTAATAATTGTTAAAATCAAATGAAATTTCATTGGAATTTGTCAGTCCATTTTCAAAGTAGAAATGAAACTGTTGGATTTGTATGAGAAAATATATTTAAAGTATCTATTTGTCTCAAAAGCGATTTTAAGTGTAAGTTCTGGAGTCACAAATCATTCAAAATAGCCTAATAAGTCCAAATTATTATTACCTCTTAGCGTCTCTCTCCATCTGTGCAAGTGTTTCAATTGAACATTTTTTCTTACACTTTCTTTCCCATAGCCTCTTGATATTCCTATTATTGGTTTTGGTTACATCGGTGGAGTTTCAGCTCCTCTTCTAGCCAGTTTATCTGCTATTTCATTCCCTTCTACTCCTTCATGTCCAGGGATCCAAACAAGTCTTACTTGCCTACTGCTCGACAGCTGATCCAGCAGTAACTGGTATTCCGAGACCAACTTTGACATTGTTGCTGAAGCTATAATGGCCTATATATAAGCTATAAGCCTGACTATCAGAACATATCGTAACATCTCTAATCATGCTTTCTGAGTCTATTATTTGTTTTAGGCATGCAAGCATTGCGTATACCTCCATTTGGAAGTCCGTAGAGTAGAGCCCCAGTGACACTGAGTATCTTTTCTGTGTGTACGGTTTTTCGTGCATCCCGTACCTTGGTCTGTTTTTGACCCGTCTGTGAACCAGATTTGTCCATTTCTAAGATCAAGTTCAACTTAAGATGATGGCTTTGTGTAAACTATAGCATGCGAATAACACACCTCTCTCTAGTGTATTTTTAGACATGTTTTTAGTATCGTAGGAAGATTCAAGTACAGGAGTTCATATATTTTCTAGCAGAAGCTTGTTTAAGTAGCACATTAAGTTGAAAAGTGAAAACATTTACATATGGGTGTAGCATTACAATATAGCAGGGGCAGAATCTAAACAAACAAGTGAAAGGGTTAAGAGTCAGAAAGATAGTTTTCTTGTTCTAATGCAAATTGTGAAATTACACTATCTTGGTTAATTGTGTGTGCTCTAGCTTTTTCAATAATGTTGTTTGAGCTCAGACGGTTTTGACACTGCTAGTACTCCAGAGTTGTTTTTAATAACTGTTAAGTTTGAGAATAGTTTTAGCTGTTAGAGTTGACATAGCAATGTGGTCATCCTTGTAGCTGAGAGCTTGATGTACCCGACTCCACAGCTTAAGTTACCCAGTTTAAATGCAAAGACCACGATTATGTAGTTAGAATATAAAAAAATATTTTACAGCCAATAAACTATTGGTACTGTTTGCCTTAAAACTGCCAATGTGTGAAAAAATAAGCATGTTGTTGTTATATTAGGAAAATTGGTAGCCATTCGAACAATCGGATGAAGGATAATAGGGGAAAGTTAAACATAATAACAGTATAAGTATCCACAATATTGTTGTATTTACTGTGTCGGTATATTATGCCGGGTTGTACAAACCAAGTATTACACATAACTTGTAGCTGTTATCCTTCATCTGATTGTTCTGAAAGTTACACCATCTGATAGAGAATGAAAAGTCCTACAAAGAAGTGTCTTGATATTTCTTTTTTTTTAATTTTCGGTTTTTGGGGGTAATTTAGGTTTGAAATTTTCAAACAGCCGCCATTTTGAAATTCATGATTGCATATAATCGCTTATTTTTTTAAAAATAGATCATTGTGAGGTTAAACTTCATGCCAAGTTTGAACACAATCGGTCAAACATTTCTCTAGATATGAATTATTTTGTAAAAAAACAAAATAGCGGTTATCTGGAAAACAAAGCTTTTCCAAACCTATGTTTGTATCAGCAATTTTACTTTTTTAAGCTCCCCTATCATCTCCTGAAGTTGTACCAACCTCTTACGAAACACTCTGTATATAAGAGGCTTTGTCCTGGCTGACTGACTGACATAGAATCAATGTTTAAAGCATAAACTAATTAAGTTACAACATTTTAAAGGCATATTCTTATGGGGTCATAGAAGCACACTAAACAAGTATTATGCAAAATTTTAATTTTAAAGCGTAAAAATAGTGAACATTCGGATTTACTCCCAGCCCTATATCAGATAAAACAGTTGTTCATGATTTTATTTATTTTTCCTGTCCTAACATACTTTTTAAAGTGCACTGCTGCAATTTTTCTACATGGGACCACTGAATGAGCTCTTTAGTGTTCTGCATTAATTGCTAGAAGAACATTTTTAAGAGCCACAAATTACTGGAGGTCATTAACGCAAGTTTGCATTTCTCCAAAATCCGAAATTTTAACTGCTTTTTTTCTTCTTCATCATCATCGTCCATTTCTTCTCTCACTTTCTTAGCTATATTTTCAAGAATATTGTCAGACGCGTTTTAATGTCTTCCGTCATGACCAGTTCATCATAAAAATGTACGATCTTCAGGTTGAAATGGCAGCTTTTCTTGTACTGATAGACTGGAAATGTCGGGAGTAGCTAGTAATGTTTGAGCAGCTTAAAAAAAAAAAAATCTTTTCTTAGTTTCCAGGAGAATTTTCACTGTAGAATAATGGATCTAGTTAACTGGATCAAAAACATTAGCCTGCTTAGCTAGTTCAGAAACATTGGAACAGATGAAAATTTTAGCAAAACTGTCCCATTGTGTGTACAGTAATTACTGTGCAAGATCAGTAATGCAATGTTTGACACAGAATCATTTTCTAAGTGAAAATAAATTGGTAGTATATATATTAATTAAATAATTATCCATTTTAATCCGATTATTTATCTAAATATGTTACCTAATAAAATTTCCTTTTCACATTAGACTGCTTACAATTTTAAAGAATTATTTTACATAGGAAATAATTCTTTTCCAAAATTATCTTCTGTTTGACCAGGTTTTACTGTATTTTGTTTTAGGAAAAGTGTACCATCAATATTCTCTCGGCTTATTCGCTTCCAAATGATTAAGTTAGATAAAGCATTCCTTCCTTGCCTTAGCAATATTTGCTGGACATCGTTAAGTATCCCTCAAGTCATGGAAGATATCGAGGGTATATTGGATAGAGTTGAGATATTTTGTAAAGAAGTAAGTATATCAATGTTATTTGTGAAATACACAGCAAGTGCGAAGTAACTACTGCAGACCATACCCGTATTGTTTTACTAAAATTGAGGAAAACAAAGCGAATGACAAATCTGTGTTTCCGTATTTGACAAAGCCTAAATTTTGTATAACCTTAAAATTAGTTTCTACTAGAAAATAACCATTTTAGAAGTATATAACTTTAGAACCGTTCAGATTTAATAAAATAAGTTTTTATTAATATTTTGAAGTATTAAAAATAATAACTAAATTATCAAAAAAACTCCCCTTTTGGAAAGATAATTAATAAAAAACACATAATTTAGGCTTGGTGTTGAAAAAGGACTGATACAATTCTTATTAACAAAAAATGCTTATGAAATGTAATTAGTTGGTATATCATAAACATGGGCGAATCCAGAACATCTGGATGAGAGGCGGTACTAGGGGGTCTGGAATATCCCCCCCCCCCCTTTGGGCAAGAGTATAACTTAACTGTTATAAAATTTCTAAAAAGCTTAAAATTGTGGTG
>JAGFPH010000234.1:273187-283357 GCA_018207615.1 Philaenus spumarius | reverse complement strand
CTACTTTACATTAGGTTTGATATATTTGTGATTTTGTACTATTATAAGAGGGGTCCAGTTTTATGGTTTCCTTTGTTAAAAACGTATTTTGAGGCAAATAAATCATACAATTTGGGACAGATATTTATTTACATGTATACAAACTTATGTTTTTTACTTTACTTAAATTTTAAGCATGATATTGGTATTTTTGAGTTTAACTTGTGCAAAATTCAAAGCGTTTAAAACATATACAAAAATTCAAAATCTGAAAGTTTTAAATATTTCTTTTTACTTAGCTGAAAATTTAAGTATTTATTTGAAATTTCTGGCAAAAGAACCATTTTATTTGTTTCTTGAGTGTGATAGTAGATGGATGTCAACCACCTAGATGGCGCTATTTTTCAAATCAGCATTTTACCTTGTTTATAATAGCAATCTCTGATATGCTTAGAGAAAAAAAATTTAATTTTGTTAGACTTGTGCTCCTATTCCTATTTAAATTTCACCAATTAATTGTATTTTCATAGTAATAGTTTCCTTTGTGTTATTTTAATGTTATAACAAATATATAAATACTTCTTTACTGTAAACCATAAAAATTAATTATTGATTTATTATTATTCATAAAAAAATGTTTCATTATCCTAACACAAACTTTACACATGCAGCAGACTGGGCCAATGGTTTAAAATAATAATAATACAGTCTACATAAATAATACACTTAAAAAATTGCTGCCTTAGTAATCCCAGTTTTTAGTTTTACCAGAATTTAAAATGTATTAAAATACATCTTACAAATGTTTACTCTTTTGCTGAGATGACATTGATTTGATTTTGTTTAAGCTAAAGCATTAATTTAATTTAATGAAAACTCTTAAGAATGTTGGCTGATTTTACAATGATAAAAAATAATTACTTTAGGCATTATAAAAAGTGACTTGATTTCAACTATAAGCTGCTGCTGCAATTGTCTGTAGGATTCTTGTTGATACAATAGCCAAGCCACTTATAAAGAACATTATTTTCTTCACTCAGAAACATGTGGATTTCTTGTCTCAGTTCAAACACTCTTAGCAGAGAATTGCCCAGAGATAGCCATCGCGCACTGCTATAGTACAAAAGCGATGAGTGTTGAGCGTCTGTGTCATCACATAGTTTAGAAAAAAACCGGGCCTTCATTGGTCTTGTTTTGATTAAGTTTATTACTTGTACCACGGTTTTTAAAGCTGCACTTAACTCTGAACTAAACTTTTCTGCTGCCAGTGCTTCTCGGTTTATAATACAGTGTGTCCAAACAGCATTTGGGGCTTTTGCTCGAATGCGAGATTGCAGTCCTTGGTAGTGGCCTGACATTGACCGGCCTCCATCAGTACACACCCCAACACAGTTTTTCCAGTTAATATCATTCTCTGCCATAAAACCGTCAACAATATCAAATAATTCTTTACCAGAGGTGCCTCCTTCAATTTCTTTACAAAACAACAAGTCTTCTATCAACTGTTTTTCATTCACATACCTAATGTAGCAAATCAAATGAGCGTCTTTGTGACTGTCAGCCTTTGTGAAAAAGAAGCCTTTTGTTTTACTGCCTCAGTTTGCTTTCTTTGGAAAAACTCTCTTGGTTTCCCAACCATGTTTGGGTGGACAGTTTCTAAATGTCGTTTTAGTTTGCTAGGCAGCATAGATTCAACAGATAAAACCTTCATGCAAACAACACATTGTGGGCGCTCTTCTTTATTAATTTCAATACAAGAAATACCAAAATCTAAATACTTATCGTCATATTTTCTGTATTTTGGTTTAAGGCTTCCCTCCGCTGCCTCAGCAGTATCGTCATCGTTCTTCGCAGAAGTTGATTCGGACGCACTACTTTGCTTACTCCCTTGTTCAGTTTTATTTGACGATAAGAATCTTTTCATTTTAACGAAAAATTTAATAACTAACAATTGAAAAACAGAACAAAACAACAGCTTCACTACTTTGATTATTTACTTCACTTGTGCGTGACGCGCAGAACACTGCCAATAACAACTGACAACTGAAAACAAAGCAATAGCAGAAACTGGAATGCAAGCAGTGAGCTGTCCGCCGAGGACGTACGACGATTTCCGAAAAGACACGAAGGTAGTTCCGTTGCCTAGCAACGAGTTCCAAGAATAGAATGACATGCTCGCCTGATTGCAGGCTGCGCTGAATGTAGAGTAGATTGCTAAACAGATAACATATACGGACGCGTACACATGGGGCCGCCGGGCAACATTCACGGCGCTTTCCCCAAATGCAAAAGCTTACAACGACAAAAACATAGTAGGCCTTTTTGGTAGACAATGGCGGCGCAACAGTTTGGGAACCGCTGCTCTAAGGGTATGTCTTTGCTTCTGCGTGGCAGGTACAAAGTATCAATTCAGATGAATTTGTATCCTAAAAGAGTAGATGGCAGCTGTTTATCAGGGTCATATTACCAGGAAAGGGCACTAAATTCTTTTATATCAAATGCATGTACATGTCTACCATGTGATTTAATTTTTATATTTAGTACTACACAATTTAAATATAAGTTAATGGTACCATATTTTCTGTTAAATTATCCATATAAAATGATTGCACACTGTGAGAAATTGCACGGAGTTATGAAGAATTCTTTATATGTTATGAACGATTACTTCTATGAAGAAATTTTATTTAACTGTTTTTGTAGCAAATTACCTCTGCTACAAATTATTAACACATTTTTTTGGAAAAGTTTACAGTTTTTTTGAGCTACTTAAAAAATTGTTCCATGTTAGATGTCTTATATTCCTGGACTATTACCGGTACTGAAAGTCCTAAACCAACTTGTTCTATAAGATGTAAGTGAATACTTTTATTTTCTAACAGTTCAGTTTTGACTTTGGAAGTGCAAGAAATTTATTTAAATTATGTTGAACCATTTACTTTGTAGAAATTAACATGACATTTCTGTCATCACTTTCAGGCAGTGGACATGAAGGAAGCTCGAATAGACGATGTTATGGAGATAATGGGCAAACAGGTTCTTGTTTATCTTCCTCCACAAGCAATGGAACCACAAGAACTGTTGAAAAAAAATGTAGAATATGGAAAGAATATATCTAAAGACTTAAGTGTACGCTCGCAAGCTGCCGAAGACGCGGTTATTGAGCTCATAAACAAATTTGTGGAAGCTGTTGATGACCCTGGAATAGACAAGGAAGAAAAGTATTGTTGGCTGGATTTAAATTATGTTTCAAAAAATCGTCAAGCAGGTTTTTTAGAAATGGAAACTGATGGTAAGTTTGAAAAGTTAGAAAACCTCTATTATTTTAACCTAGCTAATATTATGGTCTTGGGAGATATTTGTTTCACAACAAAGTTTAAATGGGGATCTTCCTTACTTGGGAAATAAAAATCAATTTTTAAAATTTTAATACTTTTAACCCTCCAAGTGCTAACGTCGCATATGCGATGTATAAAAGTCGCGTTACGGTGCTAACATCGCATATGCGACGTTTGCGCAACACATTTTGTAAATGTGTACGACGCCGCTATTTTTAATACAATCGGATACTTCTATGTATGTTTGTGTTTGGAATGAGTCACTTTATTATAATTCAGAGTTTCATAGCGATATCAACTCAAACAAACCTTCGGAAAAATTGTCAAATCAAGTATCTATACACGGTATATAGTCGTGTAGTAGGCCTACGCTTAGATAGACGCTCGGAACTTGGATTTTATTTGTTTATCCACTAGTTATTCGTTTTTAGTTTTAGTTCAGATCAGTTTATTTTTATTTGTTTTTTGTAAATGTTTATTTATTTTTTAAGTAATTATGAGTGAACTTAGCAATTTAAGGGCTATTAGAGGTGCGTTTGAAAATAGTGAATTTTAGAGACTTTGAACTGTAAATATTTTTTTCATCTTTTTTTTCTTGTATATAATGTGTGTGTTATTCCTTTATAACAAATTAAAACCATAAATATTGGGCCTAGACAGTACTTTTATATCTTTAGAGGCAAGTTTTTCTTCTTTGTGCAAAAAAAACATTTTTTTATAAAAAACGGAGTTTTGTTTTTATAGACAAAAAGTTTGTTTTTTACAGCAAAGTAGTAGTGTTACGTATATTTCTACTCACCATAAAATTGTGCAACTTTTGGCTATATTGAATTTTCTACATTACTTTTTTTACATATTTTGAGTGAGGGGTTTTAGAACACAAAAAAAAATATTTTTTTTATTTCTACTTCGGTCAACAACAAAAAAGTATAAAAATTATAAGGTAAGCCCGTTAAGCTATTTACTGTAAAGATCATGTAATTGTGATTAAAATGACATATAATAAGTCTTACTTTACTGTTAGTGAGTATTTTATAATGATTTTAGTTAATAAGCATGCACGGAACCAAAAACCCTTAGCACTAAAGAGCAATATAGTCAGCACTTGGAGGGTTAAAAAGAAGTTTACCTCAACATAAAAAAATATATTGGTGAAAAGTTCTAGAATAGACTATGGTGCTGCTACTTGATTTGTTTTACCAAGACATGCAGTTTTGTAACATACATGGCCAAAGCAGACGAGAAAATAACTTGGTTAAAGTAAAAAATACGGTAAACATCATATATGCATATAGAAATTATAAGACGCAATAATTTTCATATATAAATAAAAAACAGACGCAAAAAAGAAATAGATATAGATATATTATATTGTTATTGGTGATTTTTTGTTTTAACTGTAAATATATAGTTATAATACATTTTAATGAATAAAATAAACCATTGGGTCCATTGTATGCAACTTATTGAACAACAGTTTTAGATAATTTAAAATAAAATAAAATTAAGAACTTGTTAACAAAAAAAAAAAAAAAAAAAAAAACACTTAAAACCTATAATAAACTAATTATCTTTTGTTGTATTAAATTACTTCAAACTTTAAAAACACTAGCCTAGACCACCACAACGTAAAACTAAACTGCTGGTGAGGTTATAATGTAACGAATATTGCTACGTTTTGATACAACACAGATCAGAAAAAAAGCGGGAATTAATTAGATTAAGATTTGGACTCTAGGTTTCAGCACAATCCAGACAAAATAAAACTACTACTAAAAATAAATTAATGCAGATCATTTGTGTGGCCAGTCCTGCTGGCCATCCGGGCGTTCGAGGGATTTTACCTTGTCCAGTACTGCTGGCCATCCGAGCTGAGAGGAACATAACTTGCAAAAACAATTCAGACTTGATAAAGAAATGGCTATGGTCAGCACTACTGGCCATCCGAGCCCAGAGGACTTTTATTAAAAATCCTTCCAGAGTGCAAAGAGTTAAGAATGTTTTGCATTTTTCCCTACTGTATTTATTTTATATGGTTTTTCTGTTCTTAAGTTATCCTTAAATAGTTATACTCCTACTCTTTAATAGTATATTACATTACAAGCCCGGTAAATAGGGTTTTTCCATGCGAGCATGATAGTTCTCGGGTGAGGCGCAGCCGAGTGCGGGATTTGCATGTGCAATCACGGAAAAACTTACCGGACGAGTTACGTACGATATTATTATTATAATACTATACTGAAAAAACAACATATTTTTAATCAAAACATCTTTTTATTAAAAAAAAAAAAACAATTAAATTTGTTTAATTTTTCTGTTACCGGTATAGTTCCATCGACCAAATCAATCAGCTGTTTACATAACACTGATGTTTATTCTTATCTGTAAAATAAGCTGGAGAACGGTAAAAAAAATCTGTTTACTTAAAACACCTACATTTATTCTTATTTGTAAAATCAGCTGGGGAACGATAAATTTACAGATCCCTACACAGCTGATTTTATAGTATTGTGCACTCAAAATAAGGACTTGCATGTCTGTGTTTTCTACGTCTATGTGCACAGGTATAAAAAACAGCTTTTTCGGTGCAGTATAATAACAAAAAATGTATACATTTATCAATGAATTCAAATCGGCAGTTTTATGTAAGTTCCTCTTAGTTTAGTAACAATATTAACAAATAACATTAAAGTAAAAAAAACACGCAGTAAAAATTAAATAACAATGTTTACTTCCCTTTACAATTATGCTAATTGGAATTGGAATCGAAAATTGGGAATCGATTTCTTGAAATTGGAATCGATAAATTTGAGAATCGACCCATTTCTAATTTATATTATAATTATATTCCGGGGGACTAATTACTTTATTTAAAAATAAATAAGCACCAAAGAAACATTCAAACCGTATTGTTACATTAATATTATTATATAACTTAACATTGCAATAATATGTTCAGTTTCTGTTAAACTACATTAAAACAGAAGACGAAGTATAGTGGGGAACCCCAAGTTAGGAACTCCAAGTGAAATGGTGCTATTTATTTTGTTAATTAATTTTAGGAACAACTGTCAAAAGTCCCTTATTAAGTGAAAACTTATTTTTTTGCTTTCTTAGTAATATCTGATATAGTTTACTTTGCTTATTTCTTCCTCTCTTATAGGCTACACTGAACTGATGAATGAAATGATAAATAATTTTGTCAACATTCATATGATACCTATTTTTCTGTATTATGACACCTAGCGCAATTAATTTTATGCACCATAAACCATTATATGCAAAATTTGATAAAAATCGTTAGAGCCGTTTTCAAATCTGGAGATACTACGTACATACAGAAATTACTCTTTTAACCCTTCAACGCGGGACTTTTTATAGCATGACTGACCCCTCGAGTGTTACTTTTTTTACAAGTCAGGCCTTAATTTTGCAATACTTTGCTAAAATTTTAATTACTCTGGATCTATACATCCTAGCAACATTTTTTTTTTACTAAATTGTTAAGAAAGAAATAAACCACAATAAACACACAAAACTAAATTTTAGGAATAATATATTTTTGTTAATACTTGACAAAATTTGTGTTTTTTATAGTACTTCAAGGGCTACCAAACAAAACTGAAGTTCTAACAAGTATTACGAAAAAAACCATTGGGGTAGTATACATTATTGTGTGTTTATTGTAGTTTATTTATTTCTTAACATTTTGATAAAAAAATTAAGTTGATAGCATGTATATAACCAGAGTAATAAAAACTTTAGTAATAGTTTGCGTAAATAGGGCGCGATAGTTTTTTTAAGTCATGCCATATTTTTGCAAAAAATTGCTAAACGTTTTAATACTTTGGTTATGTATGCCCAAGTTATGTATCAACATAGTTCTTTATCAATAAATAATAGTTCTACAAATAACACGCACAAAAATAATATTCCAATAGAAAATTTATTTAATATACATGTAAAAAAAACACACTAATAAAGCCAATATAACATACTCAAAACACGATTTCAGAACGTGTTCAATAAACTAACCTACATAAAACACATTATAAATGATCTAATGTAAACAAAGATCTAGTAAAAAAAATGCCAACAATATCACAAACTTGTCTGGTAAAACATCTGTTGCACTGGTGAAATAGTTTCGTCACCAAAGGCAACAGAAGTAATCGTATGTTGTTGTTTTTTTGTGTGTTTCAATCATAAATTTAGTCTACAACATACTGCAATATTGATTGCTTCGAGATAGTTCAGAGTTTAGTTGCTAGATTTGAGAATCTGATGGAACGTTCCTGAGCGTACGCTATACGTCAAAACGCTCCAATAGGAAGGAAATCCCGGCGTATCATGTACTACAAAACACATTGAAAGGTTAATAGTATAGGATTATTATTTTAGCTCTTGCTGGCAATGAAAACAATGCACAGAATAAAAGTTATGTGTAGGATCCAAAAAAGTGACAGTAAAAAAAATACTTTTGAATTTCCATGAAACATTTAAAAAATTGTGAATCACGCATTGTTTTCAATATTTTATATTGTTTTCTATTGCCCACTAAAAAGTAGTAAAGCTCCTTCTCACTTAAACTTTGTTGTAAATCAAATATTTTCCAAGATCCCAGTAGTGTACTAAAAGAGTCATCCGGTTTATTATTATTATGTTTTGCAATTACATAATCATTTATATCTAATAAGACATAATACACTACTTTCAGAAACTAATAAGGATGAGCAGGAACTGACGGAGTATACAATTGCAGATTTAAAGGCTGACTGTATGGACATGTACAGTTTTTTTAACAAAAAAAATCTTGATGCACTGACCAAATCTGTAAAGCTTTCTTTCAGAACTCTCAGGGAAAGAGCTAGTTCATCCAGGTAACTATTGTCAATCAAGTAACTATTATTTGCCTGGTCATAGTAATTTGGAAACTGATATTATTAATCTTTTACTTGTGATTGGGCATGAACGGAGTGGAATGGGGAGGTTGGAGTAAATAAACCCTAGACTAGTTTAGTTCAATAGTATTAACGCCATCTGAGGATGACGACTATGACATTGAAATATGCATAAGGGTAGTACAATAAACATGACTTTTCATTAACTTGTTCTGTTATTGTTTTTTGATCCTTCTATTTGAGGTTCCATTCAATCAGTGTGAATTTGTCGCCTCAGTGCTCTTCAACCTTTGTAATTGTAATATCATGTTTCACAACTCTAAACTTCAATATTTATTCAAATTGAGAAATCAAAACCATTAGTGAATTTTACAGACTTTTTGATAATAGTGACAGCGTTGCCAACGATAAAAGCTGTAAACTACAATTCCCCGGAACTTCTAAGCAGCTATCCCCATTATTTACAACTAAAGTTGGCGATAGTTCGATAGCACTATCGGAAAGTCTTAAATATATTGTCTAACTAAAATATCATAAAATTTAAAGTTCACCCAGTCTTTGTATACTATTACCAGGCTTCTTTGATTTTACAACAAACTTATCCATCTTGTAAACAAAACCAGAATATATGCATGATGCAATGCAAAACATATAAGTTTGTATCCGTTTACTGACTGTTGTTTTAGTTATAGATCTACAGCCTGCAAATAAAAAGCACAGGTTCTGTCTAGCGTCTAGAGAGCGTAGAGAGTAGAGAAGAGACATTACTCAGTAGCTCAGATAGTCTGTTCACAGGGCCGTAGATAGGATTTTTGTTTGGGTGTGGGCTGATTCTGATTGATAGTATAAACCACACCAACGTTGTTTATGGAATACCCCCTAAAATCAAGAGGAAAAAATTGAAATTTTAGGTATATAAAGTCGACTTTTTTAATACACTCTCATGAAAGAAGCATTCATATTTTTCAGCTGCTTTACTAGCTTCAAGTAATTGAATTCAAATAAACGGTACCAGAAACTGGCACATACTTTCTCACAAACATATTTAAATTATTTAAACAGATTCACTGTGACTTCATAATTGTATTAAAGTAGGAGAGTAATTAATAAATATTATTACCAGTAGCTAGAGAGAAAACTATTCGATCGATTTCGAACAAATTTGAACCAAACATGTCAATTAGGCCTGTATAGATGCACGAAAAAAGGTTTTGAAATTTTTTGAAAAACCCCCTTTTTGGCCAAACAACCCCCAAAAATTAGTTGTTATTATTATTAGCTATGTATATTAAGGAATACAAATAAGCCAAATTTTATCAAAATCGTTTGAGCCGTTTTTTTATAAAAAAATAATAACTGACTTTTTGAGGGTTTTTGGCCAAAAAGGGGTTTTTCAAAATATTTCAAAACATTTTTTCATACATCTATACAGGCCTAATTGACATGTTTGAAGCAAATTTGTTCGAAATCGATCGAATAGTTTTCTTTCTAGCTTTATATACATACAGACAGACATTTTGTAAAAACCACTTTTTTGGACTCACGGGGTCCCAAAACGGATATTTCCACAAAAATCTCATTATTAATAGTATAGTGAGAAAGTAAAAAGATAATCTATACTAATCTATATATATAAAAGGCAAAGCCCTCACTCACTCATCATCACTAATTCTCCCACTTCCCATGAAACTAGAGAGATGAAATTTGGCATGTGTATACTTTATGATGTAAATAGGAAAACTAAAGAAATTTCATTTTCATATTCAAATTTTTAGGGGTAGTTTTGGGGGTTTAGGGGTAGTTTTGACTGACCACAGTTTCTCAAAAATCATACCACCTAGGGACTTTAAATTTGGTACAAATATTGCTCTTAGGCACTAGAGGCACACAAAGAGGTACAATAACAACGGATTTTAAAATATTTGGCCTGTAAGGGTTGTAACAACCCCTAA
>JAGFPH010000234.1:262977-273177 GCA_018207615.1 Philaenus spumarius | reverse complement strand
TATATATCTCAAAAACCTTACCTCCTAGGAACGTGAAATTTGGTACATGTATTTGCCACAGGAGCAAAAGGTGAACTAAGAAAGAATTTTTAAATAATTTTCCTGTAAGGGTTGAAACAACCCCTAAAACAATAAACATTTTGTGTTATACATCTCAAAAGTCCTACCTCCTAGGAACGTGAAATTTGGAACGCATATTGCTCAAAGGAGCTAGAGGCGCACTAAGAAAAATTTTATAGTATTTGAAATTTAAGGGTTGAAATATCCCCTAAAAAATATTGTTTGCTATAATGTCTTTAAAGCTAGAAAACTAAAATGTTGTACATTTATTTCTTACATGATACATATAAAAAGTAAACCTGTTTTAAATTTTGTGACGTTCTGCTAAAGGGTGAAAATGTAATAACAACCCCTAAAACTATAAATATTAATTGAATACCGCCTAGGAACGTGAAATTTGGTAAGCATATTGCTCAAAGGAGCTAGAGGCGTACTAAGAAAGAATTTTAAAATACTTTCCCTTTGAGGGTTGAAACAACCCCTAAAACAATAAATATTGTTTGTTATACTTTCCTTAAAGCTAGAAGGCTGAAATTTTTTACATTTATTTCTTACAAGATAAATATAAAAAAATAAACCAGTTTTACATTTAGTCATGTTCTGCTAAGAGAAAATGTGGTAACAACCCCTAAAATTATAAATATTATTTAAATACTGCCTAGGAACGTGAAATTTATACACATATAGCTCATAGGTGCTAAAGGCGCACTAAGAAGGTATTTTAAAATATTTATCTTTTAAGGGTTGAAACAACCCCTAAAACAATAAATATTGTTTGTTACATATGTCAAACACCATACCGCCTAGGAACTTGAAATTTGGTACACCTGTTGCTTATAGGCGTTAGAGGAGCGCCAAAAAAAGGATTTTTAAATATTTTCCATTTAATGGTTGAAACAACCCCTAAACAATAAATAAATAGTGTTTGTTATACTTTTCTTAAAGCTAGAAAGCTGAAATTTTGTATATTTATTTCTTACACGATACATATAAAAAGTAAACCAGTTTTACATTTCGTTACGCGCTACTAGGGGTGAAAATGTGATACAACCCCTAAAAACAATATACTGTATATTCATTTTTATACTTCCTTTAAAGCTAGAGAGCTAAAATTTTGTAAATATTTCTTACAATATACACAACACACAGATAAATAAACCAGTTTCAAATTTAATTAAGTTCTGTTAAGGGGTGGAAATGTAGTAACAACCCCTTTAACAATAAATATTTATTTTTATATTTTACTTAAAGCTAGAAAGCTGAAATTTGTACATTTATTTCTTACAAGATACATATAAAAAAATAAACCAGTTTTACATTTAATCACGTTCTGCTAAGGGGTGAACATTTAATAACAACCCATATAACTGTAAATATTAATTTAATACCGCCAAGTAACGTGAATTTTGGTACACATATTGCTCATAAGCACTAGAGGCGCACTAAGATAGGATTTTAAAATATTTAGCCTTTAAGGGTTGAAACATTCCCTAAAACAATAAAAATTTTATTTTTTTACTTTCCTTAAAGCTGAAATTTTGCACATTTATTTCTTACAAAACACAAATATATAAAGTTAATGAGTTTTACATTTTGTTACGTACTGCTAGAGGTGAAAATGTGATATCAACCCCTAAAAATAATAAATATTTATTTTATTTTTATACTTTCCTTGAAGCTAAAGAGCTGAAATTTTGTACATTTAATTCTTACAAGATACATATAAAAAATAAACCAATTTTACATTTTGTTACGTGCTGCTAAGGATTGAAAAAGTAATAACAACCCCTAAAAACAATAAATATTAATTGATATTATTTCCTTAAAGCTAGAGAGCTGAAATTTGGCACTTATAATTTTATGAAAATATTTTGAACGTAAGCTGATCAAAACTAACACGATCTATGCATTTGCATATTAAAGACGTATCTGGGTCATCTGTAAACAACCAGCTAAGACTGTGATTTACCAGTCTGTAGATTTAGTGGTTGAAAAAGAAGACGCTCTTTACTCTGAATTATTTATTGATTTAATCTATTCAACACACAAACTGTAATAGATAAGCTTGTTCCTAAGTAAACAGATGCGGCACAAGCAGACAGAATAAATCGAGACATAAACCGAAGAACACGTTTATTATTTCAGTGCCCAGACCTGACATGACATGGCGCAGTCGGTAGGACCAGTGGTCTGTATGTAAAATAGTATTCGAAATTTGGCAGTCTTTTATAATAAAATAAGAGTTTCAGTATAGGTAAAGTTTTAAATTGTTTAAAAATATAAAGAATGACAAGCAAAAGTGAAAGCGAAAAATCGTCTATCTCGGTTCAAAACATGCCGAATATCAAAGTGCCGTCGGAACTATCGTGGACAGGTAATATGTCTGAAAATTGGTTGTTTTTTAAACAAAAGTTCCAAATATATATTACAGCAAGTAAGTGTAACAAAGAAGACAGTGAGTACCAAATAGCTCTTTTATTAAGTACGATAGGTGATAAGGCTTTGAGAATTTATAATAACTTTGTTTATTCCGAGACGGAAAACAAAAATGATATAAATGTAGTCATTCAAAAATTTAATGAATATTTTGTGCCTGATAAAAATGTGACATATGAACGACACATATTTTTTTTACGTGAGCAGAAAACGGACGAATCAATTGATAATTATGTGACAGAACTACGTGAATTAAGTTCAACTTGTGATTTTGCTCAGCTAACTGACTCTCTAATTAAAGATAGACTGATTTTAGGAATTAGAGACAAAACTATAAAAGATAGGCTGTTAAGAATTAAAGATTTATCTCTAAATCAAGCCATAGAAATTTGTAGAACCGCAGAAAGGGCCAAGTTACAACTTGAAAATATACATTCTGCAGAATCAAGAAAAGAAGCACATGTGTACAAAGTGGACAGCAATCAACAGGAAAGATGGCATCGGAACCAAAGTTCACCTTCAACAAACAGCTGCTTTTCTTCGCATTCCAACCAAAGAAGACAACAGATAAGAAGGGATGGTTATACTTCAAATATACAGAGCAGTACTTCAAGAAATCCTCAACGAAAATTAATAAGTGTTGTTCTAAGTGTGGTTATGAGCATAAAATGTTCAAGTGTCCAGCATTTGGCAAGAAATGTGCCAAGTGTAATAGTTTAAATCATTTTGCAAAAATGTGCAAAAATAAAAAGTTAATAATATTGTCATGAGTGATAGTGATAACCTATTTTTGGGTGAAATTATGTGATTTCTGAAAAAAGTCACGGTAAGCAGTGGTGCACTGAAATGTTAGTAAAAAATAAGTTAGTTACTTTTAAAATTGATACAGGAGCAGAAGTAAATATAATTACAAAAGAAATATTTGATGAAATCCAAGATGAAAGTTCATTAGAGAGTACTAATACTAAATTGACTTCATATACAGGTCAACAATTAAAGATTTTTGGTAAATGTTATTTACAAGTAAAATATAAAAAAGAAAATAAGGTTGTAGAATTTTACATAGTAGAAGCTAAAGCTCCTTGTATTCTAGGTTTGTCAACGTCAGTTGATTTAAATTTAATTAAAAAGGTTGATAATGTAAAAAGTAATGCATTAGGTGAGGTTAGGTCAAATAGAGAAAATTCAGTAAAAGATAATATTGAAACCTCTTTGTCTGTATTAGATAAATACAAAGATTTATTTAGTGGAATAGGGTGTATTCAAGGAGAATATGATATAAAACTTTCCAAAAATGCAGTACCAAAAATTCATGCATGCCGCAAGGTGCCAATAGCTATTAAACCGAAACTTAAAATAAAATTAGACAGTTTAGAAAAATTAGGAATAATTAAAAAAATAAATAAGCCAACAGAGTGGGTTAACTCGTTAATGATAGTTAACAAACCAAATGGGGAAATGAGACTGTGCATTGATCCGAAAGATCTAAATGAGGCGATAATGCGACCTCACTTCCAAATTCCTACTTTTGAAGAGATATCTGCTAAGTTGAATGGAGCCAAAATATTTAGCACTTTAGATACAAAAAATTGATTTTGGCAAATTAAATTATCCGAAAGATCGTCTGATCTATGCACATTCAATACTCCTTTTGGGCGTTACAAATTTTTAAGATTGCCTTATGGACTTTGTTCTGCTTCTGAAGTTTTCCAACAAAAAATGAAACAGATGTTAGAAGACATAGAAGGTGTTGAAGTGTATATTGATGATATAATTATATGGGGAAACACACAAAAAGAACACGATGATAGACTAAATGTAGTGTTAAACAAGTTGAGATTAGAAAATGTAAAATTAAATTTTGAGAAATGTAAAATAAGTACAAGTGAAATTTATTATTTAGGACATAAAATATCCAAAAAAGGCATAACCGTAGATGAAAATAAAGTTAAAGCTATTACCGGTATGGAAGCACCTAAAGATAGAAAGTCGTTAGAAAGATTTTTAGGCCTAATCACATATGTCAGTAAATTCATACCAAATGTTTCAGAGTTAACAGAACCCTTAAGATCAATATTAAAAAAAAATATAGATTTTCAATGGGGTTTTGAACAGCAAGAGGCATTTAACAAACTAAAAAATATACTAACATGCAAGCCCATTTTGCAATTTTTTAACGTTAATGTACCAATAATATTAACTGTAGACAGTTCACAAAATGGGATGGGTGCTGCCATCCTACAAAATAACTTACCAGTAGCCTATTCATCAAAAGCATTAAATGAAACTCAAAAATCTTATGCACAAATTGAGAAAGAATGTCTAGCCATCCTATTCGGATGTGAACGTTTCCACCAGTATGTATTTGGCACACATTTTACAATAGAAACAGATCATAAACCATTAATACCAATATTCAAAAAAAATGTAGAGCATTGTCCTCCTTGCTTACAGCGAATGAGAATAAAATTACAACAATACAATTTTAATTTAGTATATAAGAGAGGTAAACAACTAGTAATTGCAGATACACTCTCTAGAGCATATGATGCTACTGATAAGACAGATTTAGAATTAGATAGTAAAGAAATTGAAGCACATGTTAGTTTAATAGAAAGTAATATTAATATAAGCAGTTGTCAACTTAATAGAATTAAAAACATTGTCAAAAATGACAATGAAATGGAAATATTAAAAAACTTCATAATGGGAAATAATTGGCCTAATCATAAAAAGCAAATTCCAGATATTATTAAACCATATTGGAATATAAGAGATGAATTGACTATTTGTAAAGGATTAATTTATAGAGGTTCTGCCATTGTTATTCCTTTAAATTTAAGAACTGAAATGTTGAAAAAATTGCATATAACTCACTTAGGTATAACAAAAACACAATTAAGAGCAAGGCATGTAATTTTCTGGCCCTATATCAATAAAAGTATAGAGGACATGATAGGAAAATGTGAACCATGTATAAAGTATGCAAAAAAATTATTGTAAAGAACCTTTATTGCAACATAGTGTACCTAACCTACCCTGGCAAAAAATTGCTGCTGATTTATTTCAGTTTAATGATAAGCAATACATATTAGTTGTAGATTATTTCTCAAAATATCCAGAAATACAATTGTTAGAAAATATATCTAGTTCCCACATTGTAAACTGCCTAAAGAAAATTTTCAGCAGGCATGGTATTCCAAGAACATTAGTTACAGCTAATGATTCTTGTTTCATAGGGGAATTATTTAAACAATTTGCAAGACAATGGGAATTTAAACACACTATAACCAGTCCTCACTACTCACAATCCAATGGGATGGTAGAGCGGGCTATACAAAATATAAAAAATATTTTAAAAAAGACAAAAATTGATAACACAGATTTTGATTTAGCATTATTAGAATATAGAAACACTCCAATATCTGATAATTTACCATCACCTGCAAAAATTCTCTTTAGTAGGCAGTTAAGATCAATAATACCTTGTAATGAAAACCTATTAAAGCCTAAAGTATGTAAGGCAGTAAGACAAAGCTTAATTCTTAGGCAAAAAATACAAAAAAGATATTACGATAAAAAAACAAAACCCTTGTCAAAATTAAAAAATAATGAGCCAGTACTAATGAAACATAAAAACAACTGGATTAAGTCAAAAATTTTAAACAAACGTAAAGAGCCTAGATCTTACAATTTAGTAAATCTTGAAAATAATAGAGTGTATAGGAGAAACAGAAGGCATATTCGTCCCTTTCCAGCAAAAGTACATTTAAATGGTTGGCAGGCAGATGATTATTTAATAGAAACACATAATACTCCAAATACTAAGATGTCGCCTAAAAAATTACAAAATAGGCCTACACCTGTCACCTCAAACCAATCTGAATACATAACAAGATTTGGGAGGATTGTCAGACCACCTGAAAGGTTAAATGTATAAAGTTCATATTTTAGTTTATTATTTAGTTTTTATTTACAATTTAATGGATTTAAAGTTGGCAATCCAGTTTAATATTCAGTTTATGTTTATAATTTTAAGTTTTTAAGTTAGATTAAGTTTGTAGATCAAATGTTTAAGAACATGAAGGAATTGTTATTTTTTGTAAAATGGTAGATGTAATAGATAAGCTTGTTCCTAAGTAAACAGATGCGGCACAAGCAGACAGAATAAATCGAGACATAAACCGAAGAACACGTTTATTATTTCAGTGCCCAGACCTGACATGACATGTCATGTCAGGTCTGGGCACTTGAACATTTTATGCTCATAACCACACTTAGAACAACACTTATTAATTTTCGTTGAAGGATTTCTTGAAGTACTGCTCTGTATATTTGAAGTATAACCATCCCTTCTTATCTGTTGTCTTCTTTGGTTGGAATGCGAAGAAAAGCAGCTGTTTGTTGAAGGTGAACTTTGGTTCCGATGCCATCTTTCCTGTTGATTGCTGTCCACTTTGTACACGTGTGCTTCTTTTCTTGATTCTGCAGAATGTATATTTTCAAGTTGTAACTTGGCCCTTTCTGCGGTTCTACAAATTTCTATGGCTTGATTTAGAGATAAATCTTTAATTCTTAACAGCCTATCTTTTATAGTTTTGTCTCTAATTCCTGGGCCACGCGACGATTTACGGGCAACCAGTGAACAATAAGTACCAAACTAATTGAAAATATATGTTATAATTCATTTTCGTGAAATATTAGATGAAAGAAAATGAGAGAAAAGTATTACAATTAATTATGAATCATAATGATAATGACGCAGCAAAAAACAAATTCCCTGTAGCGAAGCACGGGTTTTCAGCTAGTAAAGTATAAAAAGGTAAAGTTTATTTGTTTGTATGTAGGGGGTAATCTCTGGCACTACTAAACCGATTGAAAAAATAGTTTTACTAATAAAAAGCTACACTATCCCTGAGTAATATAGGCTATAATTCATTTTGATAAAAACCTTTTTTTATTTCAATATTTGTAAATTTAGTCGGAAAAAATTCTTAGGTTAGGCATAGAATGATAAACCAACACATGTATTTACATTTATTGCCATAGCAACCAATTGAATAAAATAACAGATAATATAGCTGCTGTTTGCTCCAATATTTCCATTAACAGCTTATTTCAAAATTTGAAGCAATTATTTTTGTATTTCTAGCTTTTAGGTTAGGGTTTTAAAGTGTAGACCTTTTAACCATTATTATAACTGCTATTATAAAATATTAGACATAATTTTATTTGAACATTTAACATTATTTACCATCTTAGTTTTGAGGTTATTATTAATCCTACACCTTTATTATAAATAAAACATAACATATGTTTTTAGAAGGTTCCGTTGGGGGTTGGTGTGCGGAGCACTCAGGGGTCCCCCCTAGTACAATATATATGTCTAAAAGCAGTCAGTGTATTTATTTTTTCAGAGTGTACATAACTGTTCTGGACCAAAACTTCTGGTGATAAATACATTTCTGGTGGTAGAGTAATTACAATAACTGTATTCTACTAATTCGTTAAGTGAATTACATAGTAGGTCAACATGTCAAAAATAAAAACAGAAAACTTAAATTAAGAGGCCGTCATATTACAAAATTACACTACAGTATAAGTTAATTGTACTTGTATATCTATATCAATGCAATTTTATAATCCTACTAGCTGACCCGGCAATGTTTCGCTATTGCTTAATTTGAAACTTTGAAAGCCTGTAATTCGTATCCCTGAGGGCCGATGTAAATTATAATGGGATTCTGATCATTGCTTGATTTACCTAACCTAAAATTATATTCAGTTTTTGATCCAAATCAGTTGTTGATCAAAATCAGCTGTTGATCAAAATCAGCTGTTTTAAGCTTTTCATACGAACAGCTGTTTTTTGTGCCCCTGATAAAATCAAAAGAAATATTTCTTCTTCTTCCTTAAGATTGACCTTCCATAAGATTAACATTGAAACTTTGAGGGCCACTGGGGCGTAGCCCTAATGTCCCAGGACTTCGGTAAATGGCCTAAAACCTTCCCAGGGTTAACCTGTGTTACTATGCAAAATTTCAAAGCAATCGGATGGACGGTTTGGTAACGCATAAAGGACAAACATACAAACAGACGGACATACATTGAATTTTATATATATAGAATAAAAAACAAATTTTGTATTAGGAAATTTCGCGTGAGCTCGGTAAGCCCACCTCCTGGCTACGTGCCTGAAGGTTCAAGTGCCTAGAAATTGAAAGTATGTTGTTTCATCTTTTTCTCCTTGTTTTCAACTTTTTGTGATTAAGTTTTAAACTATAAATAAAAAATAAAAAAAAAATAGTACAAACAGGATATTTTCAAAATTGTATAAAATCCCTCAAAAATTACACGGAAAATGTGTAATTTAATGTAGCCCATACTGCAGGTAGAAAACTGTTTATATACAAACAAGAACAATTACTACTAACTCATACGTACCCAATAAAAACCACCATGTGAAAAGAGTCCTTTATATTTTGCAATGTACCTAAAGTGTGGATATTTCACTATGCATTTCTCTTTCAGATATGTTAACACCATCCTAGGCCTATGGACTAAATATTAAGTTTTATAATTTTATTACTGTACGTAACATAAAAATGATCTAAAGTTTTCTTCATTGAATCAAGTTAACCATTACTAAAACATATTTTAGGAAAAACCCTAATTTATTAAATATGTTTTTAAGTCTAAATAATTCATATTTTTCCAAGCTAGACATAACCAAAAATATTATGTGTGTTGATTTATTGCAGCTGGAACTTAAAGATTATCGTAGTTTTAGATAACCA
Source organism: Philaenus spumarius (assembly GCA_018207615.1). Lineage (NCBI taxonomy): Eukaryota > Metazoa > Arthropoda > Insecta > Hemiptera > Aphrophoridae > Philaenus > Philaenus spumarius. Next base: position 263,884 of record JAGFPH010000234.1, on the reverse strand, counting down.
AGTTTCTTACTATTAAGGTTGAACTGTGTATTAATAAAAAAACCATTTTCTCCATTATTCTCCATAGATCATGTTCTAAAATACTTTCCATTTTTCTATGCTATAACGTAACTTTATAAAAATCTTCTGTTGATATGTTACAGTGTCTTATGTCGTACCCAGCACGACAAACTAGATCCTAACTACATATACCCCATGTTTACTGCAGATTTAGTTTTACAAATTCCAAATATTACCATAGTCCCTACATTGGAAGAAATACAGTCGGTGTTTACCAAAATCATGCAATCTGTACTGTCTACGATGAAACTTGTACCTCAATGGGGACAATTTAATGAAAAAAATGTTGCAAAGAAAAATGTACCTCAAGATGTATCACAACTTGGAGGCAGTATTGCTAATAAATCATGTAATTATATTTAACTTATATCTATCTTCATAAGGTTTTGAACCTTGTAGTGGTTAAAATGATAATATATTTTATTATATACATTCTCTACAAGTACAAGTAAGTACATTATATATATGATTTTTGAGTAAGAACCATTTGGACATCCTATACTGACTGAAAACTCTTTTTTTTTAATAATTGTAACTAAATTGTACATATGTAGTGATAAAAAAAACCTAATAATTAATAGGCAATATTAAATTAAAATAGTAAATGTTACATAATTTGGAAAAAGCTATGAAAATAATGCTATGGCATGTAAAATATGATACTATTAATTATACATTTTAAACAAACCAATAAAACACCTCTGAAGTTATTTCAACCAAGTGGCTTAATAAGGTCACCTCTCAAGCCAAGCAAATATTGATTCGAAAATCGAACCTGATGGAGCCCCCAAATTAAGACCTTCCACACATCTTATATGGTGAATGCACCTAAAATAAAAAAACCTTA
>JAGFPH010000234.1:227752-255879 GCA_018207615.1 Philaenus spumarius | reverse complement strand
AACAAAGAAAACCCCTTCACCAACAAACATTAACTCTAAAGTAGTGCTAGCAAATCAAAGGGATATTCACATCTAGGATCTGTTAATCCATGAGTTATTAGGCTATCTGAAAAGTTTACCTCGCCCAAATTAACATTTCAAGAAAATTGTTAATACGTCTGACTTGATACTCACTATTCGATATCACTAAAAGTAAAGTATTGTTAAATGAAAAAGTAAAAATAACAACTGTAATATTTTACTGTAAAAGAAGTTATATAACTTTTTTATTTTTCTAAATATAAACTCTTTTATTTAATGTAATGTAATATTATTGTAACTGTACCCTTTTCTAACAACTTAAATTTTTCAATTACTTTTGGTTTTTTTACATTCCATATAATTTATTTCTTTAAATTGTACCCCTAAACAGCTGTATCTTAGAAGCTATTCATGGTAGAAATCCCATTTCGGTCACATATTACAGTTTTATTTCTCTACTTTAAAGTTAGTCCTTATCACTTTTGCTGAAAACCCCTTGTTTCACGGTGAAAAACACAAATGCTATCTAAAAACTAACTAAAAATTAGAAAAATACTAGAACAAGGTAAAAAAATGTGGGGATTTTGGTCGCCGATGGCGCGCGCGGGGCACTTGTATATAATAATGCTACGTATAAAACACCTCTACAGTAGCATTAACTGTTCAACATGCTTTCTTAAATTTATTGAAGCACTTTTAATAACTTAAATGTTTATATTTGACCTATTTAGTGATTTTCTTTGTGCAAAACTATTGGTTTTACTTATTTGAATCACAATTTTTGTTCATTTACCTATACAAATGCTATTTACTCATAAACCAACAACTATACGACTATAAAATTAATAACCTTTTTTGAAGCTCATATTATACTGAGTATATTGTCGCTTTTTTCAATGTTCTATCTTGAAAGGTTCTCAAGTTATAAGCGTTTTAATAAACAGCGCCCCCGCCATATTCCCCCTTCCCCTGTGGGTGTCGCCATGCTGGGGGGCTACGACATGACTTTTCATGATCGCTATAGTGTCTATAACAATAATCAGAAATAAAATTGCGTCAGGTTTTCCATGCATGCTCAACCCTTTTCAGATCCTGGACTAATTATTGTATTAGTAAGAAAACAATAAGAAAAAAATTATTAGAGGGTACGTCCTGTTCAAATAAATTATTTTGTTTAAGAAATTAAACCTACTTAAGTAGGTTTTGATAGATTAGGGGTTTGTAAACTAACCTAAGATCCTTGGCACACTCTACAATTAAAATGATATGTAATTTTTATTTATATTCAAAATATTTGACTACTGACTAGATGTAGCCTATGTACTCAAGTATTACAAACTTTTTAAAACTAATAACATCAAAATAAAATGAACATATTTGAATATAAGTTAAAAATACAGTACATCAAATTAGTTCCTAATGTAAAGTTAGGAAATAATGCAAACCCATAGTGTAGACAGTTGCCAAGGCCGACGGTTTAAATGGTGTCTTTAGGAGTGCCAGTAACAATAGATTTATTTACGATGTCTACTTGTCCTCCAGCACGACCCTCCCCCTAAACTGACAAAAAAATAGTGGATGTATGTTTTGAAGAACATGTTTGCCCTAGTCTGTATTAAAATGCTTATTTTTGTTTACTCAATTCTATAGGCTCCATGAAGCAATTTTACTAATAATAAATAAATCCAATATGCATCTTATTGTAGACGAAACATATAATATTATGTGACTTTAGCAAAATTTGTGAAATGTTATGAAATATCCTTTTTAAAGGTTTAAACATATTGTTTAAATCTAATGAAAAAATCCAAATTTGTTTACCACATTAGTCGTTTAAATTGAAAAACCTATGCAGAAAGCCTACTAAAAAAAGCGTTTTACAATAATTCACACAATTTAAAATTACAATTGTTATGTCATTATTAAGCTTGCATTACTTTGTATCTACCTTATTTCGAATGTAGATGGAACCATGTTGCAAATATTGTGCATTAACTGGCTATAAAAGTTATTAATATGCTTACATTTAGTATTATCTCAACTAATATTGAGAAACAACTATTAAAGCGACATTAATTGAATCTCTAACAGCACAAACAATAAAATATTATTATTTGAAAAAATATTAAAGACTTGATTCGTCTTGCTGTTAATTATACTTAAAGTAGCTTACAATTTACTAAAGAAATTATATGTATTGAAATATAATTCAAGAGCGGTAGCACAGATAATACATTTTGTCAAAATTTTCAACATTTTTATGAACTTGATCTTATTTGATATTATTGATTTACTTTAAAAGTGTTTTTGAATAGTATTAACTATAAAATATAGTGATTTGTTGACATCTTGAAAAGTAAAAGTAACTATTAAGGTTTAGATAAATATTTTAGATTAGAAAAAATGGGTGCGTTTACTGATGTACGCGTTTTAGAAGTTATACTTTTTTGGTGTGATTAAATTATTACATTTTATTGTTGAAAACATAATATTGTTAATAAATCATATATTATTTAAACTTTGTGTAAAAGAAAGTGACATCAATATTTATAAGTGACCATCTAATCTATTACCTTCGTGGGGATACAAATTAAAGTTAGGTTTTTCTTAATAATATAATTATTTATTTATTATATAATTTGAAAGTTTTTTTATTACAATGGAAGCGACTAGGCAGTCCAAACGTAGTTCGTTATCGCAAGTTGCTCGAGCAATCTGGGCAGGAGCAAAGGATAAAATAAAATTCTAACACTTAAAGATTCCAAAAGTAGCCTGACTACGCACGAATTACATCCACTTGCGACTAGGCTTATCATCGTATTGTAGGTGAATCATATATATTAATTGCAAAAGATTTGTAATCTTACGAAACATCCGTTTTTAAAGGTATATACAAATTGTTTAGAAACTAATGAAACAATCAACATTTCTTTTATCACGTTAGTCATTTAATTTTTAAGCCCATGCAAAACCCATAATAGAAAAGCTTGTTATAAAATTTCGCCCAAATTAAAATTACAATTATTGTGCCATCATTATGTGTAAGCTTACAAAAAGGGAGACGCACCATTGCTTGGACACCGTAGTGGTGAATGAGAGAGGGCCGTGCCACACTATACTGTTTCATAAATGTTTGTATCTTTAATAGATTTTCTGTCATGTATGAAAATAACACCACTGGTTTGTTTGAACATTTTATTTGAAATAAACATTTGTTTTAATAGCAACATTAAAAACTACACATATCTTAAAATGTTTAATAAATTATACCGATACTGTAATTTCCAACTGTTGGCCCAAATTTGTTACTTTTTGGTAATACCCATTGTATAAAAATCGCGTATCTTGTACAAAATACATATAAAACGATAGCACACAAGTTATTTTCGAAATCGTGACCCCGAATAGCTACGTGTGATGTAGCAGATCTACAGTTATAAATGAGATTACAGTTTATAACTATGAGATTACATTAACTTTATTAGCTATGACTAAGAGTGTAGACTTCATTGGAATGTGCTGAATTTCTAGGTGACGTGTGAATCCAAGCCTTGCTTGCTAAAGACAAAGGGCAGTCTGGGTAGGGATGTTGGACCGGTAGCACACGTGTAGCAGATAATCATAATTGTAGAAAAAAAAGTTAGGTGTTTAATAAATTTGTAATTTAAATAATTGTGTTTCGGTTTAATAAACAATACCGCTGCACCGCCGCCTCCTTACATAAGATCCTTTCTATATATTATAAAACTATCGTTTTCTTAACCAAAACATATAAAACTATAATGTAATAGGAATCATTAAGCATTATGACCTTTTTACTGTCAAAATCATTCTTTCCATACACAAAAACATAAAAAATGATACCCTACAAGGTATTTTCAAATGTTGGATCAAAGTTGTGACCCTTTCGTGCTATCAAAATCTGATTTCTCGTATCTAAATACATATTAAACCATACCCAAAACAACAATTTCAAAATGTTTACCTAAAATAGTGCCCCCAAAGCACGACAACTCTTTAATTGCTAAAATATAGTTTGTCGTACCCAAAAACAAAAAAAAAACGATATCCCACTCGGTATTTTCAAACTTTGGACTCAAAAATCAATACCCCGAAGCGCTACGACCTATTTCCTGTCACAGTCAGGTTTTTCAGATCCAAAAACATATATACATTAATATCCTACATGGTATTTTCAAAATTTTGATTCCAAAATCGTGACCCCAAAGGGCTACGACCCTTACCCTAACAAAATCGGGTTTCGCGTATCCAAAAATACGTTAAACGATACCACATAAGGTATTTTCAAAATGTTTTCTCAAATTTGTTACCCTTTCGCTATACGACTATGTCTTTATCAAAATCTGATTTCTGGTACCAAAATATCCACTAACCCATACCCTACACGATATTTTCAAAATGATATAATAAAATAGTAACCCCGAAGCGCTACGACTCTTTAACTGTCAAAATATGATTTCTCGTACCCAAAAACATATAAAAAGATTTCTCACACTTTATTTTCAAAATTTCGGCTCCAAAATCGGAACCCATATGCGCTACGACCTTTTTTCCTGTCACAATCAGGGTTTTCATACCCAAAAACATATACAACAATATCCTACATGGTATTTTAGAAATTTTGATTCCAAAATTGTGACCCCGAAGCGCTACGACTCTTCAACCGTCAAAATCTGATTTCTCGTACCCAAAAACACATAAAACGACATCTCACACTTCATTTTCAAAATTTTACTCCAAAATCAGGACCCTTAAGCGCTACGACTCTGTAACTGTCAAAATTGGATTTCCCATACCAAAAATCTTATAAAACGATACCCCACATGGTATCCTCTTTCTTTACTCCGTTGGTAGCATTGTTCTCGATAACTGTGCGCGTATTTATTTTTAATTTTGATGCACCAAACGCGAGCGAATCATACAAATGCACTCTCATTACATTTTCAAAACGTTACACTAAGTAACTGCTCAATCCATGGAAAGAGTGTAAAAAAATTCTTTCGAAATCGCATAGTCACAGGTAATACAATACTATATTGTAGTAATTTCAGTTTTGGGTATACCATGACGTATATTTATGTTTTAAACAATACTCCAAGTAAGCCAAACAGTTTAAGACCTTTTTCTTTGAAATCGCATAGTCAGAAGTTGTAATTTAGGTGCTGGGATTGTATATTACTTTGACCAACTTGAGTAAGATTTCTAAAGATATATAGTAGAGCCGTATATAAATAATATACTTTTCTAAGGTGTCTTAAGTTGGTTTTGTCCAACTTAAGCCGCCTTGATCAACTAGAGGTTTCAGAGCCACATGAGTTGTAATATTTTCCGCGCCAGATCAACTTCGATCTCAAAAACAGAACTATATATATATATATATATATATATATATATATATATAAAGTAATGAATTTTGGGTATAGTCTTCAAATGGTCTGAAACGGATAGAAACCAAATTTTAGCCTTCTCCGACCAACCGTTTTCAAGTTGGGTCGAGTGTAATAGCTCTTATTTTCTTCGAAAATTCGGCTAAAAATATTATTGATGAGGCGAAACTTTCAAAGTACTATTCTATAGTTTGTACCACTCAGGTGTTATATATATTTCAAAATAAACTGTGAAGCAAACAAGTGCCCATTTGGGGTATACTTTACTATTAATTTAAGAGAGTACATAATATGATCAAGAGAAAACTCAACGCCCAGTACTTTGTCTTGCAGATAGATTGAAGAATGGACACTAAGAAAATTTAAACATGTAAACACAAGTTTCATCAATTATTAAATCAACTATTGACCCTGGAGCACAAAGCCTATTTCATTGTTACATTGTCACAAAACCTTTGTAATTTTGACGCCATTTTATTTTTATTTTTATTTGTAACTGTTTTATAGATTTAAAATTATTTAAAATTTGTTTAACATTTTTATGGGGTTGTAAAATAATATAAATTTTTATGATAAAACTTGTTATTAAGAATGTACAAAATAATATTTGGCAATAGTGTATATTTAAAAAAACTACCAATTAATTGTGTTTGGGGAATAAATAAAAAAAAATATAAAATACTTTTTTTTTTAATTTTACAATATCATTTTCGTAAACTAGAATATATGAGATTCCTAAATATAAAGTTATAAACGAGATAATGTAATAAAAACATATTTAGGTAGATAAGTAAAAAAGAAATATTGAAAATCACAAACTTTTGAAATAGTACAATGGTAAAAGTTCTTGTTTTATCAATTTTCATCACAGTGGACACAACTCAATGGCCCTAAGTTCAGCACATATTGCACTAAAGCCATGGTTATTCTACGCTTAGCAGAAGGGCAAAAAAAACAAATCTTTCATTTTCCTGTGGGTGGTCGGCCGTTTGCATTCAGGGGTATTCCCAGGTTTTCCGAGATCATCATTCGAAGATTTCTCTGCAGTGACGTGTTTTGTAGGCGCGTCAGCATGTGTGAGATGTCAGCCCCATCGATAGTTCACTCATAAAGTTCTTCCGGTTCTTAGGGTTCCTTCCTTGGTTAAAACTGTTTAGACAGTAAATTACGTACGAATTAACTAATGCGATGTTCAACATCCAGAAAAAAACGCACAGTGGCCAACGCTGAGTTTTTCTGCTGCAGGACAGATTCTTACACATCTGGTTCATTGTGTCAACTGCCCTTTTAGTTTCATTGTAGTGAAGGATGATTTCTGGTTTGTGCGTGTTAGTTCTAACTTGATCAGTTTCATACATGGTTGAAAGCAAAGTGACCATCTTGTTATTCTTGGGCTTAGATGAATCTAATGTTTTTTCTTTAACAAATAAGAAAATGGAATTAATTGTTCACTGGTCTGTCTTGCAGTTCAAACGCATATTTCCAATAGTTGTCTCATTGTACGAAGGCTTCAACAAGTCATCGGCCAGCTGCACTTCCGTAAACTGAATGTCGGTTGTGACATTTTTTAACCCTAAAAGTGCTGACTATATTGCTCTTTAGTGATAAGGGTTTTTTGGTTCCGTGCATGCTTATTAACTGAAATCATTATGAAATACTCACTATCAGTAAAGTAAGACTTATTATATATCATTTAAATCACAATTACATGTTCTTTACAGTAAATAGCTTTAACAGGCTTACCTTATAATTTTTATACTTTTTTTTGTTGACCAAAGTAGAAATAAAAAAAAAACAAATTTTTTGTGTTCTTAAACCTCTCACTCAAAATATGTAAAAAAAGTAATGTAGAAAATTCAATATAGCTAAAAGTTACACAATTTTATGGTGAATAGAAATATACATAACACTACTACTTTGCTGTAAAAAACACACTTTTTGTCTATATATAAAAAAAACTCCGTTTTTCATAAAAAAATGGTTTTTCTGCACAAAGAAGAAAAACTTGCCTATAAAGTTATAAAAGTACTGTCTAGGCCCAATATTTATGGTTTTAATTTGTTATAAAGGAATAACACACACATTATATACAAGAAAAAAAGATAAGAAAAAATATTTACAGTTCTAAGTCTCTAAAAATCACTATTTTCAAATGCACCTCTAATAGCACTTGAATTGCTAAGTTCACTCATAATTACTTCAAAAATAAATAAACATTTACAAAAACAAATAAAAATAAACTGATCTAAACTAAAACTAAAAATGAATAACAACTAATGGATAAACAAACAAAATCCGAGTTCCGTGCGTCTATCTACGCGTACTACACGACTAGATAGTTGATTTGACAATTCTGCCGAAGGTTTGTTTGAGTCGATATTGCTATGAAACTCTGAATTATAATAAAGTGACTCTTTCCAAACACAAACATACATAGAAGTATCCGATTGTATTAAAAATAGCGGAATCGTACACATTTACAAAATGTGTTGCGCAAACGTCTCATATGCGATGTTAGCACCGTAACGCGACTTTTATACATCACATATGCGACGTTAGCACTTGGAGGGTTAAGGTTGAATGGTCTAGTTACCTTTTTCACAAAATACTCATATGCGGGAAGTCTAGGCAGATCGGCAGCAGGCGGTGCAGCAACAGGCGGCATGTCAGCAGGTGGGTCATCAGCAGGCGGCACAGCATTAGTCGGAGCAGCAGCAAGTAGTAGGTAGTCCCTCCGTTGCCTCTTTCTTTTAGGTGGTGAGTCACAGTCATTGATTAATTGTCAAGATCATCTAGCTCATAATCAGGGCAGCGTCTGTGTCATTGGAATCTTCTGCAACATCTCTTTCAACTTCATTGTCTTCTCCCTCATAGCTTTCCTCAAATATATTACCTGGCCGTACTTTACGTACAGATTCATCACTATTTGACAGTTCTTCATCTAGTATTGCCTTATGCACTGATTTCCACATTCTTCTTCCATATTCGCTATTTTTAAAAGTATACTACACTATTTAAAAACACACTCGACAAGTCCTAAAAACTAACACTAAAAACTTAAAATAAATAAAACTTTAACTCGCATTAAATGACTGTGTCACGCACTTACAAACCCTTTGTAAAATATACAATGGTCTATACAAAACAATAAGTTATACTAGACCATCTCGGCTATCACAGCAGTACTGAGCTTTGTAGCCCAACAGAGGAAATTACTGGGGAAGGGGCAGTGCTAGGGGGCGTGCTTTCCAAGTTCTAGCGTGTTTGCAAACGAAGGGTTAAAGATCGAAATTAAAAGTTACACAGTTTAAATTTTGATATTTCAAAGAATGTATTGAAGTTTCTTCGTGCTAAGACAAATAAAGATTAACAATTATTAGGGAAATTCATTAGTTACAAATTTGCTTATAATACATTTTTAAATTATAATTAAAAATTTCTAGTTTAAATATATTTTTGTATTTTCAAAGGTTTAGTCCCTTTGGGGCAGTAGGTATAAATGTTTGCATGCTATCATCACTCCTATTTAAATAAATATAATAAAAAAATAAAAAGATGTTTTAAATAATTTATCAAGATTTTGTTAACCCTTTTTAATTTATAAATAATTCTAATACAATGGTATGCTAATTAAGAACACAGTAATAACTAAAATAGGTTTACATGATATAGGTTTCAGCATCTGTGAATCATTGAAGAAAATTTCTGACGATAGTAATGAAAATCCTATCTGCCGTCAAGAATCAAAAGGCTTGGTGAAAAAACTGTAAAAATCCAAAATTGTCTTTTGCTTATCAAAGCAAAAGTATTGACATGGGGAACGTTATTGTTCTTTTCAAATCATTAGAAGCCGACATACTTTCATGCAGAAACAAGTTTAATGATTATCTATAGAATACTGACAATATAACAAATTTGAGAGAAAGGAGCAGTGAAAAACGTGTCCCAAAGCGCAAGTCGTTTTTTTACGAAAATCAAGAATCGCCAAACTGCCCTCAACTTGATAACTGTACAATAAAGATAACTGAAAATAATATAATGAGTAAATTAAATATATTTATTGTATTTACCTTTTAGGTCAGTTTAAATAATCCTATTTGAATGTTATTAGCTACGGCCGTTTCATCTACACAGAGACATTATCAGGCTTTGCTCTCGTCATGAATACAAACTTCACACATTAAAAACATAAACACAATACACATTTAAAAAATACTAAAGTCACTGATTTTACTAAAAGAGCTATAATAAATATAATTTTATGGTCCGCATGCATCTTACTAGTTTTTCTTTATTCAGTTGACTGAATTATTTATCTTACTCAAGGCATTAAGTGTGTCATATATTGCGTTGGAGGCAAAGTTCAATTTGTCATTTAGTAGGATGTCAGGATCTTGCTTGTTGTGGGAATAAATTTGGAACTCTTCTAATATATCTAGTAGTTTTCCCTTTTTGCTCTAATGAAGAATTTTAAGGTTGGAATCGATATTTCTGTAATCATAGTTATTGGAGATGATCTGCATAGTTAGACCTTTGGTTTAAGGCTGTTTTATATAGCTCGGTATGTGTTCTTTGAATCTTTGTTTGAAACTTCTACCTGTCTGTCCTATATATAATTTATTACAGTTATTTCATGAAAGTTGGTATACTCCTCCTTCATCAAACTCATCTGTAGTGGTTCTGGATCTATTTATTACATTCTGGAGTTTATTACTGGTACGGTATGTAAAGAGTATCCCTGTTTGCGGAAAATATTGTTCATTGAATGTCCAAGTTGACTATTGTATTGTATGGTTATATATTTTGTGGATTCTACAGGCTCAGGTGGTATAAGTTGTTTTTTAATTAGAGTTTTTTCTCTTTATTTTTCTTTTGTTTACTGATACAATTGTCAACAATAGAGGCATTGTATCCATTGGCAGTAGCGATACATTTGATCAAATTTATTTCCTTGATAAATTCGGCATGTTCCATAGGTAAGTTTAGTGCTCTATTTACAAAACTATTATAAGCTGCTAATTTATGGGTTGTGGGGGGATTAGAAGTTGAGTGGATGGTATGATCAGTTTGAGTGGGTTTTCTGTAAACTTTAAACTTGTGCTTGTTGTTATCTTTCACGATGGTGACGTCCAAGTAGTTCAACTCATTATTGTTTTCACTTTCAGCTGTCATTTTGATCATTGGATGAATATTATTAAGAAATTGATTGAATTGATGTAATTGTTGTTTCGTACCATTAAATAAACTTATTATATCATCTACGTATCTGTGGTAATGTAGTATTTGTAATATAATATTTTATTTTAACTAGTAGGATGCATGCGGACCATAAAATTATATTTGTTATAACTCTTTTAGTAAAATCAGTGACTTTAATATTTTTTAAATGTGTATTGTGTTTATGTGTTTGTGTTTTTAATGTGTGAAGTATTCATGACGAGAGCAAAGCTCGATGATGTCTCTGTGTAGATGAAACGGCCGTAGCTAATAACATTCAAATATGATTATTTAAACAGTCCTAAAAGGTAAATACAATAAATATATTTAGAATAATAATCCAAAGACTTAAAATAAAATAAATAAAAGTTAAAATAAATTACAATTAATAAAAGAAACTAAAAAGTCTTAATAAGTAATCAGAACAACATTTAGAAATTAAATAATGGTGAATGTTGTATATGGTATCAAAGGTGAATAAAAAATAATTATATCTGAAAAAGTATCATGCAAAAGTCAAAACTACATGTGAACTTTTCCTTCTTAGAGAAGAGAATAAACGCATAAAGAGAAAGATGGGATTCATTTGGTCAGTACATCCTTCCTGAATGGTCAGTGTCTTGAATGGTGCTAAGTAAGCCTACTGGAATGAGTAAAACATAATGTCAACTATTTTAAATATTAGTGATTAGTAGGTCTCAAGTATAATATATTAATAATCTACCTTGTGTTTGTTTTCCAGTCTAAAGAAGTACAAGAGACTTTGTGTCAGTGTCAGGAACCAATGAAGAAGCAGTTAATGGAAGGAGTTTCAGAATTTGCTCAAGATGTCATGATCTTTGACAGAGACTTTGAGGAGCATGGCCCTATGGAGGAAGGCTTAGAGGCGAGAGAAGCTAGTGACAGGTTAGTTAATTTGTTCACCAGTATAATTTTATCCACATCATATATATCATTTGAGTTGGTAAATTAAATATCTTGGAAAGTGTGCACTTACTACTTATAATATTAATCTGAAGAGGCATTCATTTTGAGGGTAAACTACTGAAACTTATAAATAATTTTAAAGACAATTTCAATTAAATTAAATGGTAAACAAAAAATACTTCTTGTTCATTAAATACGAGGGCTATCCAGAAAGTAGATTACGTTTTCGTCTATGCCCGCAAGGGGCGGGACTAGCGCGGCCATCTTGGTGTCAGTGCGTTACGCCGCTCAGTCGGCATCTAGCCGTGTAGTGAGAGGTTCGTGCTGTACTCCGTCGAGTTACTGTGACAGTTTGAAATGTCTGCCTTAATTGAAAATGCCGCGAACTGTGAGGTGCGTGCAGTAATAAGGTTTCTGACTGCAAAAAACTGCAAACCGATAGAAATCTATCGGCAGCTTTGTGAAGTGTATGGGGACAATATTATCACTGAAGGTGGAGTGCGTCAGTGGGTCATAAAGTTTAAAAATGGCCGAACTAATGTTCACGACGAAGAGCGAAGTGGAAGACCCAGCATAGTGACTGCTGAACTTGTTGAAAAAGTCGATGCCGAAGTCCGTGAAAACTGAAGATTCACAATAACGGAACTCTCTATGAGTTTTCCACAAATCCCGCGAAGTTTGTGGAAAAATAACCTATTGTTTCTCAGTAACATTCCTGAAGTACAATGACAACATAGTTTACATTTACAGCACTAACTAAATTATTGAGGTCAGCAGATTTTAATATCAATAGCGATACAAATAAATACCTTCCTTAATTCTAAGAATTTATAGGCATTAATTTTTACGAAAAATTTTATCTTTTCTTCGCTGTTTTATTCTGTCCTTATGTTATCACTTTCAACCGAGAATAACCGCAAAAATTACATGGCAACAATACATTGTTTAAATTCACTAAATTAATTGAAACAGCTGATATCAAATCATCGAGTAATATTAATAGATACAATACACTACCGTACTACCGATACTGGTACATGAATAAATGTACTAATGTACTTTTTTAAATAATAAGTTAAAAGTTTATTCTTTAAGTAGTATCAAATATGTAGTTTTTATTGTTACTCACGATTGTTTCTTTGTTAAAATCGTTATTACATCTAATAAATTAATAAGACGATATTTCAAATCATAATTATTATTGATAGCGCTACTTGTGTTATAATTTATAACTATTTAGAGATCGGCAAAAATCTCCAGCTGATTTTGCCGATCTAGACCGAAAAAACGCTATTTTCAATACTCAAAGCTGGTATTCAAAATTACTATTTTAGATACAGTGTGATGAAAAATCTATTACTAAACTGAGGGAAGATTTCCATTGTTGTTACAATTATCAGATGTCTACTCAATCACCTCTAGTTTGGCTTGTATGTTATGTCTCAGTGAATTTCATTTAGTGAAATAATTTGTATCTCTGATTTTTAGGTTAGGTTTTGTATAGGAATAGTGTCTAAGTCATAGTAATGGTTCTTTTAACATTCATAATAATTCCTGGTTTACTGTATATCATAAACTTAAAAATTGTATTTGTACATTTAAAAAGTGTATTGTAAAGTGTATTGTGGGTTCTTTATGAAACTTTGTATTTTATATATTTTTTTTTCCGATGGAGGGGAGAATGCATTATGCACCATCAAGGAATACGTATTCCTTGGTGTGTGGGACTCCCGGTTCATCCGGTATACCCACTAAACCCTAAACCTCCATTCTTATTCAGGCAGTACCTCCATCCTGGTACCGCCGGATAGCATTACTTCAAGGTGGTACCCTGTATTTTGCCATTTGGCTTGGTCTTCTTTTTTCTTTCCCTTCTTACCATAAAATTACATCTCCTTTATTTTTTCTTTCATGACTCTCTCCACAAAAGCAGACACTGCTCTCTAGTAGGTCTCTTTCTCCAACATTTTACTGACTATGTTGTCAGGGTTAGTGACACCCACCTTAGATATTAGAAACCGTCTCTCCGTGTTCCATCTTTTGCAAACAAAGAAGGTAAGTTCTGCATCCTCTCTATCGGAGTCTCCGTACTGACACGCTCCGCTATTTGTTTTTCCCATTTGATTTAGATACTTGTAAAAGGCACCATGGTTAGTGAGCATCTGCGTCAGGAAAAAGTTCACCTCCCCATGCCTTCTCCCGTACCATTCATTAATGTTAGGGATTAATCTTCTTGTCCATTTACCTCTGGTTTCGGAATTCCACCGTTCTTGCCACTTACTCATGGTCTTTTCCCTCGCTTGTTTCCGCAATGCACATGCCACCATATTTACATCGGTTCTTTTATGAAAAACATCCTGACTCTCCAACGCCAGCAGATCTATTGGAATGAATGACTCCTGCTAATACCAGAGCCGCTGGTACCGAAACTGTCCTGTAATAACTGGCAATACGCAACGCTCCCCGTCTTTGGACTGCAGCAATCTTATTTCTATACTTCGCAATTTTCATGGCTCCTGCCCACACTTCACATCCATAGAGCAGAATAGAGTTTGTTACCTCCATAAGCAAACGCCTCCTGTTTGCTGTTGGACCTCCTATATTTACCATTACACGGCCCAGGGACAGAATTGGTAGCTTTGGTGACAGCATATTCAATCTGCTTCCCAAAAGTCATCTTACTGTCCATTCTCATTCCTAAGTACTTAACTGTGCTTCTGGTTGTTACTTCTTCTGATCCTAAAGTCATCTTTATCAGGGTAGGGACCCGATTCCTAGTGAACATGATTATATCGGTCTTTTCCATAGCCAAGCTAAGTCCATGATCTTTCATCCACGTGTACACTCTTCACACGACCTGATTTAACTTCTATTGTAGAACATCCACGTCCTGTCTGACAATAACTGTCGCAATGTCATCCGCATAACCTACAATAATCGTAGAGTACGGCATATCTATTCGAAAAATTCCGTCATAAGCTACATTCCACAGATATGGCCCAAGTATAGACCCCTGCGCTGCTCCAGCTGTAACTTTCTTCCTTATTGGTCCACTCTTTGTGTCATAAAATAATTCTCTATCTCTTAGATAATCCTTTAATATATTAAGTAAATATCCCGGTATCGCAAAGCTTTCTAGAGCCCCAATCATGTCTGACCATCTGGCACAGTTGAAGGCGTTATGAACATCGAAGGTAGCCAGCAGTGCAATATTCTTTGATTTATGAGGACCCTGCCATGCCGAATTCACCGCTCTAACCACTTCGTCTATAGCTCCTATAGAGGAGTGACCTTTGTAACACTGACAGCCAAGTAACAGAAATATTATACGATGATAATAAATCAGCAATTTCCCATAATGTCTAAAGCATAGAGGTTTGGTCTAAATAAAATAAATGACGCAATATATATAATAGTAAACGTTTATAATTCTTGTATACATATAAATTCTTTTGTGACGCAAAACAATTAAAATAAATCATTTAAATAAAAGTAAACAAAGTAAAAGGCAGACTGTTAGTAGATAAAATAAAAGCAGACTTAAAATATATTAATCAATAAAAGTATGTAACGTGTGTGAACTGTATAAGAAATTATTTTAACGAGTAGTGCGGTTGAAGCGAACGGTAAAAAGAAACAATTAAATAATTGCACAATGGACAGTTTTAAAGAACTATTGAAATTGAAAAATAAGCACATGTGAAAAAATTAAAGTATGTATCAGCGAATATAACAAGGGCACAACATAACATCGGTCTGAATGCAGTACAAACAACAAGCGTTAAAACAAGACTGATAGAGAAGGCATTGTATGCTCTTGCCTACGTGACTAACAGCACAAGAAGAACGTACTAGAACGAAAAACATGGCGGATAGACTGTATGCATAGTAAACGGCAGGTGGTGTGAAGTTTATCAAGAAATGTAGTTTTATCAGTCAAATAAGAACAAATCTTGTTTCAAAGTGAAGTAGAGGTGTTTCAACGTTCGTAAAAATGTAGAAAACAAAATCGATGGAGTGAATTTTGATATAAATGAAGTAATAGAAGGTCTCCCATGTGCTCTGACAAAACGCGCGTTATGATTCGTGATACTTTGTGTTAATTGTGTGAACAACAAAATCCTAGGTAAAAAACAGTGCAACGAATAACGCAGTAAGTAATAATGGCCATAGGACATACATTTTTCAGTCTGCAAATATAAAATTTTTAATTGTTCTAACAAGTAACTTCCTTTGATTTTTATTGCGTCATACTTTAGGCTATGCTTGATAACACTTTGTATAAATTGTATATAATTGATTTGTTTGTTTGTTTCTTGTAATGTTGATATATTTTGTTGTAAATAATCATTTTTTTTTTTTAAAGATGTTTGAGTAAACAAATAGTTGTTCCGCTACAATGTCTTAGACTCCTTTATTTAGCCACGTCCATCCACAAGCCATTACTTTGCAGCCAAGTATTCACCCCTGAGAAAATTGAATTAACATAGTAAATCATTGATAGTAATTGGTAATTATAGAAAGATAAATGCATAAGTATTAATGGAGCATAAATAGAGTTATATGTGGATTATTATTATTATGATTAATATTATTTTTTTATTTGAGTTAAATAAAGGTGGTATCAAGGTTTTTATGAGTAAGGTGTAAGGTGAATTAAAGTAAGGTGGAGGATAAGGTGTAATTCTACGTTGGAGTTAGAGGAGATACATGATATATGGTGATTTTTGGTAAATGGAGGTAAAGTGGTAAGAGGTGTTTCTTGGTGATTAAAGGTGTATTATGAACGACGATTTCTTGTGTATTAAGGTAAATAAGTAAATGAGGTGAAGGAGAGGTGATAGTTATTAGAAAATAATCCACATATAGCATTTTTTATTATTTTTGAGTATTTTTTTTATTTTTTGAAACTTTTAACGAATCCCACATTTTTTTTAACAATTTTACATAATTAATATTTTTACTCTTGTAACCTTCAGTTACACCTTGTCTAAATCCATGCTGCCTACTAGCTAGGCCTCCCCCTTTATGTATTGCCACAGCGAGTCGTGGCTTCAGAAGTCTATCTATTATCTTACCAGAGGTATTCAGCAAGCACAATGATCTGTAGGACAATGGTGTCTCCGGTTTTTCTCTTCCTTTACTTACCAAGCATTGTGTTTTCCAGTTTTTATGAAACACTCCTTCAAGTAGGCATTTATTGTGCATTCTTAGTAGCAGCTCGGGATGGACTCGAGCTACTACTTTTAATACCTCAGCTGGGATACCGTCTAATCCTGGTGCCTTTTGACTTTTCATGCCTTTAACAGCCTGAAAAAGTTCCTCTTTAGTAAAAATAGGTACGGTATCTCTTCTGTATTTGTGACCTAAGGCTCCTGCCTTACGATTTGATGACTGGGGAACAGCGTATTTATGATGTTTTCCATTTTTTCTGCCTCTAACATTGGCATTACTGGGTCCCTAATTTATGCATTTATGAAACTTCATATTCAAGGATAAAATTATTAACATAATCAAATCAGTCATATGAATATTAGCTTTATTGCTAACTTAGGTTTTACCAATTGCCAGATGATGCTTAATGGCAATGAAGTTAATATTTGTGAAACTGATATGATTATGTTAATAATTTCATCCTTTAGTCATTTCCCATTTTACTTTCTCACTATACTATATAGAGAAAGTATAGTGATTGCAAAAACAATTTATGTTGAGATTATTGTGGAAATATCCGTTTTGGAACCCCTGAGTCCAAAAAAGTGATTTTTACAAAATTTCTGTCTGTATGTATGCAAAGCTAGAGCGAAAACTATTTAATCGATTTTAAACAAATTTGCACCAAACATGTCAAGTAGGCCTGTATAGTTGCACGAAAAACGGGTTTGAAAAACAACCCCATTTTTAGCAAAAAAAAACCCCAAAAAATCAGTTATTATTTTTTTGATAAAATTTGGCTTATTTGTAGCCTTTAATGTACCCTACCATATGCAAAAAACCGTATCTTTCTAAAAATGATTGTTTAGCTAATAATAATAATAACCGATTTTTGGGGGTTATTGGCCATAAAGTAGGTTGTTTTTCAAAAATGTTCAAAACCTTTTTTGTGCATCTATACAGGCCTAATTGACGTGTTTGGTGCAAATTTGTTCGAAATCGATTGAATAGTTTTCTCTCTAGATAATAATAAAAATATTTAATAGTTAATCTCCTACTGTAATAAATCACCTCTCCTACCCCACCTACAATTATGAAGTCACAATGAATCTGTTTAATAATTTAAATATGTTTGTGAGAAAGTATGTGCCAGTTCCTGGTACCGTTTATTAGATTAGAGACCATGATTAGTCCTACACTTTTTACCTTTATTATTAAAAATAATTGTAAAATATACGTGGGTAGGAAGGAAAAGGGTTGGCTTACGAAGTACACATTGGTCTTTCTTAGTATGATCTATAAACTATTTTAATTTAGTTCCATAGTGGGTTTTTCTGTTTCTTTATATTGATATTGTCACGCTATTTATTTAATTTGACTGGTTCAGCATGTAACGTTTTGTTATTCATTTAAATTATTTAATTGAAAGTCAAGCAAGTAAGTATAATAAACCAAATCGAATCAAAAATATTAAACCTGAATAGCCTAAGTTGGTGACGTTAAATTACTGAAAAGACTAAGGAACCAACTAATGTTAAGAAATAAGCCTAATCAATGGTAAAGAAAATAGCAGACAAAATTTATATGTAGGATCATATTTAGGAATAATTCGATTAGAGCCTACATGTCAAAACACTGTGTGAAATTGATTAATTAAAAGAATGTAAAATTAAATTAGCTTTTGCTAGTAAACAAATGAACTAACCTAAGTCACATTTAGCACACAAAACACTCGATCTATATATTAATTTTACACACTAATCGCAATAAATCACACACAAGGAATAGTTACATTCATTAGTTATTTATCCATCAAAGTCATATCAGAGGTATAAAAAACAGTAGAATCCATTCAAAAACAATTATTGTAAACATAGACACCGTATACCGTAACATGTTCCGATTCCAAATTCCTACGTTAAATGAACTCGGTCAAATTGTAAAGACATAAACAAATAGTAAAACAAAATAGAATACGGTAACCACCGATAAAATTGTAAGAATTAGAAATAATTAGGATGTAAATGAATATTAGTTTATATCAAATGTATTAGAAACGAATTATAGTAATGGTTACAAACTGATGTAATGTAAGGGAACACGGCCATGTTAGATGCAAAAGGAAGTCAAGTTGATTTTAAATGTAACGAGATTTAATTAATAAATTTTGATAAATAATATCTTGGCATCAAAATAATAAGAAATATGCAAATAAGAAATAGACTACAAATAATCATGTACAAGTAACGAACATATTTCACAGTTTAAAGATACAAATTTAAATCAGAAGAAGGAATGTAGAACAAACCAATGTGATTAGAGAAACCAGTGACCGCAGCACTAGGAAGGTGTAGCGAGCACAATACAAACCGCAAAAGGGACGTGCAAAAATTTCAATTAGAAGAGGGAGTTCAAACCGAAGCCTGGAAGTAAGGACATGTAAAACAACGTTTCTGTGAATTTCAAAGGTTTTAAACAGTTTTTTTCAAAATAATAGAATCAGTGCTATTAGTGCAAAACAGTCGTGGTATAATCTGTTATAACATAACACATATCAGTGACAATTTATTCATTTATTAAATATGTTGTATTGAACTCTGAACTTTAAAGACAAACTTTCAGCAATTATGCTAACACTAAAATGATGCTACATTAATAACTTAACTGATTTTTTATATCATTGCGTTGCTATAAAAAGTTTATTCAAACCCAGGCTTGTAACTACCCGAGATCAATAAAATAATAGACTTATTTTAACTTCAGAGTTAAATAAATCTAATTGAACTTTTAAAGATAACTGAGCTAATGCCGATGGCATATTTCTATGTAATCCTCAAAATAACTCAATTAAAATTAATAGACAATATGTCAAGAAGCAATTAATTATAATTTTATATTAAAATTTTGTTTTCAATTTAATTAATAAATCAAATCATATTATATTTTTTAAACTATTTGAGTGTTTAATTTAATAGTAATTAGAAGAAACAATTTTATTAGAAGAATTCTATTTATAAAGAGCTCAAAGGAGGGTCATTTTATATAAGGATTTATAGTATGTGAGGTCTTGAATTTGGGGCTTCCACCAGATTTGATCTCCGAATCAATTTAGCTTAGCGTGAGAGGTGACTTTAACTCTTAGTTTGAAATATATACTGAGTTATTTTATAAGTTACGTTAAATGTTTAAAAAATCATTCCAATAATTTTATTTTTACAATTTCACCTACTTATATAACACTAATGCTTTTTATTATAAAGTTTGAGTTTATGTGATCGCTTAAAATAAAAGTAGTACTAAAGAAATCTATACAAAATAATTGGTATGCAGTTTTCTTAACATTCATTTACTATACAACTTATTCTTTCTGGAAATGTTTCTTAATTACTAACACAATGAGTTATCTAAACTAAACCTTAATATTTATGTAATTATTTGAACAATATTACTAAAGAAAACTGCAGTTTTCATTATATTTAATTCATGAACTGTATTCTTTATGGAAACTTTAGTTAATACAATGAATATTCTAAACTTACCCTA
This sequence comes from Philaenus spumarius, assembly GCA_018207615.1. Taxonomy (NCBI): domain Eukaryota; kingdom Metazoa; phylum Arthropoda; class Insecta; order Hemiptera; family Aphrophoridae; genus Philaenus; species Philaenus spumarius. The sequence goes on along the minus strand of JAGFPH010000234.1, from coordinate 235,609 downwards.
ATAACTTGATTCTTATTTAATAACATTAACTACAGTGCCGGTTTGGCCAGGTCGGCAATCGTCGAGGGCACAGAGCCCAGCAGGGCCCTCTAATAAAATTAGTTTTGGCCTCATAAATCTTTTGTAGGTGCTCTTAAAAAAGGGAGGTCCCTAAAAACTGAATTTATATGGTTATACAAAGATAATGTTTTTTATTTTGTTTCACAGAGTTCTTCTTTTCCAAGCTCGATTTGATGAGTTATGGCGAAAGTATGAGGTGTATAGTAGTGGAGAGAAATTGTTTGGTATGGATATAAAAGAATACCCAGTTCTAACAGAACGCAAGAAACAGTTCAACTTACTTCAGAAACTGTATGGGTTGTATTTAGTTGTGAACCAAGCTATTGATGGTTACTTTGAAATAGCATGGAGTGAGGTCGATATTGAAGCTATTATGACTGAATTAACTGATTTTCAAAATAGGTAAGTTTTAAGACAGTTAGAAATCATAAAATACAAATTTTACTTGTGTACACTTGATGAAAAATCGAGTTTTACAAAATATTTTTTTAGACGTATACAAAATGATGAGATTATTTTTAACAGTTTAGCGCTAGAGTTTATTAGTAAAGTATAATCTCTAATGTTGGGTCTATGGTGCATAGACCTAAGTTGTAACCTCGTTTATAAAACACGTATTTGGCGCATTCCAATTTTTGTTCTTTGTGGTTTGATTTGGCAGTTGGAATTCCCGCTAGTTTATTATTTATACAAGGTCCTTTTTATATAACAACTATACTACAAAAAAACTAAAAAAAAAAACTATAAAAACACCGTTTAAAAGACATAAATTACTAGCACTACACAGCTGACTTGTTTTTGAACAAATAAATCGCTTAAGTATATTTAAAAACAAAACAAGAAAACATAGTTGACACAAACCTCATAGTCTGTTTATTACCTCATTGAAACTTAATCGGAAAATTAAAAAATAATTTTTCTTTTATTGATATGAAATGTGTCGTTCAGGGTCTGATGGGCAGTGGATATATCTTAACTGCAGATCGAGTCATTGTATCCCTGGAAGTGCGTAAATGTACAACTAATATTTTACCATAAAGTCCAGGAAAAATCTTTTCGATTCGTCCTATAAGAAGACTACTGTAGATGAACTTGAAATGCATTCTAAGTGTACTGCTATACTGTCTTTGTTGTGAAACATACATAAAGAAAAAAGTATGCTTTGAAATGTTGAGGTTTATGCTGATGATCTGATTTGAAAATAAATAGACCTCCAAAATCCAATACTGTGTGACTGAAAGGTCTTGAAAGTACTACACTGATAGTTGGTAGGTCTGCCATAACCAGTTGACTAGAAGTTGATTGAAATCGTGCACACTTAATGTACCGGGTACTGATGCAATAGCTTAAAAATTATGGTTCAAGCAGAAATTATCCAAAATGAATGCTGTAACTACTTTAGACTGTGAAGTCATACATTTAAATGCCCTTTTGATAATAATGGTTAATTATGAGATTTACAAAATGATGATTTTCACTAACAGAATTAAATGTTTAGTATCATAAGGCAGATCTGAATGACATAATCGTCCACCTACTTTTGATTAAACCTATATCATCTAGAGCAGTGTTTCCCAACCTGTATTTCACAAGACAAAAATACCACTTAGTCAAGTGGAGGTAATTATGGATGGAATATGTTTATTATTTTACTTACCTAACTAATCCACTTTCCAACCATAAGTATGAAAAATAAAATTCTGTGTAGTATTATAATATTTTAATAATTGATATGAACAAGGAATTCATACCGTAAGTTGAAAATAAACAATTATTATATTCTAAGGAAAATACAATAAAAATATAATACAAAACTTCAATAAGAAGGCTGAGCTTGAAGATTAGAAGCCAAAATTGCTCAGTCTTAAACGAAGATCATTTTCCACACTAATAAGAAAACGCTATCTCGCACAAGTAAAAAGTTGTGAAGGGAAGTAAAAATGTAACTGCTTTGTCAGATACTTTTGCGTAGTCCGCACGCCTTTCAACCCAGAAGTCCACAAGTGACATTTTTGAAAATGTTTGCTGTAGTTCTGAGTCACAATTTTTAGTTCATATAAAGTTCCTTTCATATTAGTTCCTTTTCTTTCGCAGTAAAGTTTTCTGGTGCCACTTCTACATCAGCAAACGGGTTTTGGATCCAGAAATATTTGCTGAAGTCTTCAGGAAATTATAGGTTGTAGCTTTGAATAAATCCAAGACAGTGTATTTTGATGTCTGTCAGAAGTGCAGGACTCAATTTGAAGTCATTTTCTTCAACAAAATTCTTGAGCTTTGAAACAACGATACTTTTTCTGTTCTGCATATTTTGCTGCTTAATTCACCTTCTTTTTCATAGCACTTACTATATCATGAACCCGAAAAGGAGTGTTATAATTTCCTTGCAGGGCTTGGTTAGGCTCATTAAGCTTTGAAAATATCTCTGCCAAATACGCCAACTTACAGAGCCACAGTTCATCTGCAAAGCAGTGCTTCAATTCAAAGTTTGTGTCAGAAAAAAAACGAAAACTTTATGGCGATTTTGAACACGCGTACCACATGTTGAGAAGCAGTGATCTAGAGCACGGCTTAAAGAACAAAAGCTTGCTGGCACAATAGCTTTATTGAATAAATCCTTATATAATTTTTTAAAGTAAATTTTTTTGTAACATCAGACAGCAAACGTGTAAGGCTGATATAATTCTGAAACTGTAAGATAAGGTTTGTTTCTTCTGTAGAATGTTGTCGTTATGTTCGAAGACACCAGGCAATGATTCATTGAAATCTAGTAATAGTAAAAAATTGGTTTAGTAGATAATCGTAGCTCTTACATAGACGGCAAGTTCTTCAAACTTTTCAATAGTTGGTTGAAATTGTCATAAAGAGTCATATGACAAGAGCCTTGCGGTCTATGAGGGAAATCCATCCCATAGGATCGTATATTCGAGCAACTCTACATTTGCCATATATTCGTACCATAAGCAATTCTATTACAATTTGATTGAGATTACTAAATTTCTGGTCATACACCATTTCTAATTTCAAGCTTTAAATTGAAAAATGTTAGATGCAATAGATACATATAAGATTGCATAATATGTCAGTGCCTTCGTTGTCTCTGTGTTCTGTTTCATGATAGTATGAAGAGTTTGAATACAAAGTTACAAAAAGGTCATATTGAGAGAGTCTCTTTAAAAGTTTTAATTTATGTATTGTTGGTTATTAATTAATTGTAAGCAATAGCATGGTAGATTGTAAAATATTTATATTAAACAACAAAATCGTATTGGGTTTCAAACTGTAACTACAGATTGACAATAGTAGAGTCTGCATATACATTGAATTCAAAGCAAGTTGAAAAATTAACATAAACTGAAATTTAACAGAAGTTTTGCATTTCCTAAATTTTAAATCAAAACAAACATCACATTCGATTGAAAACTGTGACTAGTTGACAATAATGTTCATAGTCCTAATTATCCTTGATTGTAGTCCTAATAGTTTGTTATGATTTTAGTGCTGTGTGTTTAGAATGTTTATTTTTTTACTTAATTGTAATTATTTATTGTATTTGTTTTATTATATTTTTAATATTGTTAAAACATAACCATAGAAATTTGTTTAATTTAGCACTAATAGTGTTCAAGTATAAAAAGCGCTGTCATTTATGTAATTTTTGAATACTTTATAGATCTGATGATGTTTTATGTGTTTATACTTTTAACTTATCAGTCAATTTAACTGATAGGGAAAAATTAATTTGTTGTATGTTTTAAATGAAAATTATTTTAAAATGTATGATATGATTATGACCATACAAATTAAATTTTGTCTACGGCTAAAATAAAAAAATGAAATAAAGTGCTTGGTTTATGTGTTTTACTGATGTTTTAGGCCTATTGTTAAATATCCTTTGAAAACAGTTCCAACTCATAAACACAATAGATAAAGAATTATTTTAGAATTGAATTGAAGGGTTTGTGGTAGGTACGTCTTGTTTGAATACTCTTGACAAACTGAACAATTCAGAATTGTGTTGACCTTGAACGACCTGTCAAGCAAGAACTTTATACCTATTTAATATTGCCTATTTTTGTCTTGCACTTCCCACATATGATCAAGAAGTTTGATTCTTTTTATTTTTTATCTTACAAAAATAAATTAATAAATTTGATTATTGAAATTACAGTAGAGATATTTAATAAACATGTGCTTTAGTTTTTTTTTTAGTTTTATTAGGTTGTATTACAGTGACTAGATAGAGACAGTGTGGCCACATGAAAGCGGCCGCCATGTTTTTCCTAAAAGTAATGTTATCCGCCATAAAGTATAATGTAATTTATTTTCAAAATATTTATAAAACCTTTTGTTTTATTTCATAAAGGCCTCGTAAACAACTTTTTAAATGTTAAAAAGTAGTTAAAAAGCAGATAAGTTGTTTAAAATGAAATAACCTATAAAAAAATAATGATTTAGCCTACTATCACATTTTTTACTAGCCTATGCCGATAGTTGAGTAGCCTACTGGACGTTAATTACAAACTAATAAAGCTATATAAAAACAATTTGCACTATTATTTTCTTTGTTCAATTCTACGTTAAAAAAAAATTTTGCAGTTCAATTACATTATTTATGCGGTTTATTTGAATAAAAGTCAAGGTTTTGTATTATTTTCAATGAAAAAAATTTTCAAAAATTTGTAGCTATCTGAAAAAGTATTCTGAAGTACTGGTCATAATGAAATTTTTTTAATTAAATTTAATTCTCAACTTATATAACAAATGCACCATAAATTTTAAACAACAATTTTGTTGCTTAAAATTCCCCAGAGTTAAAGTTTTGTGGCAAGTTAATTATTATGAAATTTGTTTTTACTGAGTTTAGGTTTCAATTCAGTTTGAAAAGCAAAATCTTAAAAATGATTTTCTTAAAGCTAAATTTGAAATTTTTCCTAACTTAATGAATAAATTAAAATATCAAAAATTCAAAGTAAATCAAAACGAAAAATAAAACAACGAATAGGCCTAAATCACAATGCAAAATTATTGTCCTGTTGTTAATTAGCTTTTTTTATCAATGAATAAATTTTACAAATTAAATATTTTCAAAGTTACACTTTCTTATTTTTACAATGCATTTATTTCCATCAGATTTTTTAAAAATAAGCGAAGCAATTAAAACTTTCCTAACTAACTCATTTATTTATATTTCAATTGAAAGCTAATAATAAAATTAATGTCTCTAACAACAATTTAACATCGAAATTACAATTCTTTGATTTTGAGGTTAGGCAATTCAAGATTTTCAAGTTTAAGTTATTCAAAGCCGAAAAACAGGTTTCATTATTAATTTCCCTCATTATTTCAGTTAGGCCTACTTATTAATGTGATTCTTGCCTTAGATTGTACCTTCACCAAGACTAAAAGAAAGAAAAAATAACGATGACAATTTAATTTGAAAACTATAAACAAACGTAGGGCTAACACGGACGAAATTATAGGTTTGGGCCAAAAACAGTTCTTAAAATTGCGTAATACTAATATTTATTGCATTTATCTTTCTATTGATAAAAAGGATTAGCCTATGTTATGAACTTTTTTAAATGTTGTAAATAAAACACTTTTGGTATGTACTTACTTCTGAAATATGCGCGCTGAAACGATTCCGTAGAGTGGCGGGAGTAGCCTAATCTGCTGTCATTTCCTTATTAATTTGGTGCAATATCACATACTTCAACACAAATCGCTTTAAAATAACTATTACGTTTATTTTAAAGTAAAAACTAACAAATATCTGTTAAAAAATCGATAAAATCGCTTTTACAATATGTGAACGCGAATGAATGTCATGTAAACAGATACGAATTTAGGAAAAACATGGCTGCCGACATCTTGACCAATAGGAAACAAGACCTCACTTGGCCACACTGTCTCTATCTAGTCACTGTAGGTTGTATTAACAAAACAAACAATTTTGAACTTGTATGAAATATATTTTTAATTAATTTAATTAGTGTTGAGTAATTTAGTGGGCTATATAAATTGTTATTTTAAATATCGTGTCCAGAGGACCAAAACACTTGTAACTTTATTTTATTATATTATTATTTGGAATGTAATTGAAATGGTTCTTACGTTTACTGTAAGGATATTGGTGATTAAATGTATAATGAATAGGAATAAAGGTGAGAAGAGTGCACTTTACCTTGGATTTAAGAAATATTAGTTGAAACTTATAGAGCAAAGCTGCTGTATTTAAACTGCAGGCCTTGGGTGGAGGGGGAAATTACAATAAAATTATTCGCTATACAAGCTGAAAACAAAAGAAGATATTTTCTATTTTTTTGCGATTTGTTCAATCTTGATAACAATAAGAAATCAATATTTTGGGAAATTGGAGTTGATTTGGGAGGAATTTCTTTAACATTTAATGGGGAAAATTGGAAATATCTTGCTCGGTTCGTGCAACAGGCTTGGCAATGTAGATGGGAATTAATCCGTGAATTCAACTACTAATGTTGTGGATACTTACTTATTTTCATGCCTTTGCTCTCCCACCCCCAATTGTTTGTTAATATTTATATCGCTTTTTTTAATCTTTGCTTAGTTGTCATAATTACTTAATATTTTGTTATCATCGGCAAATAGTTAATAGTATTTTGTAAGTGCGTGTGTGTGCTTGAGGGTGTATGTAAATATGTATGGGTGTTATGCTCATTATAACTATGTCTTGTTATTTTTAAGTAATGTATTGTAAGAGATGTTACATATACATTATATAGCATCTCATATAGATAGAGATGTTACAAGAAAATTTATAGTCTATCATCCGAGACATGGTAAAACCACTGTCTTAATGATTGTCAAAAGAATTATAACCTTCTCAGTATAAAATAAAGCATTATTATTATTATTTATACATGGAGTTGGTGTGTTGAGCTTTTTTTAATATGTTCTCTCTTCAATAGTCGATGCTAGACAGAAAATATATGTTTCAGCCTAAAAGTTAATGGCTGTGCATGCATAGACCAAACATATCAAATAGTTGTATGACACTGAAATTGGAAATTCACGTTCCGTTTTTGAAAGATTAAAAATGAAACAACGAATCACTTAAATTTTAGTTTTGAAAGACATTTGTAGGTGGGGTGGTAGATAAATTACTATACTCTTAATAGACTACACCCACCACTTAAAATCACTTGGAATCACTTAAAATAAATTATTTTGTTTATAGATGTCGCAAACTTCCAAAAGGTATGAAAGATTGGCCTGCGTTTATAGAATTAAAGAAGAAAATAGACGACTTTAATGAAACTTGCCCTTTGTTAGAGATGATGGCAAACAAAGCCATGAAGGATCGCCATTGGGATAGGTTGGAGAAATTAACTGGATATCCCTTTGATGTAGATTCTGATGAATTTACACTTAAAAATATTATGGAAGCTCCCCTTTTGAAGTACAAAGATGATGTTGAGGTTTGTTTTGTTTTGTTTTTTTTATTTAAGATGAAGTAGCTTACAATCTGATTGAAAAAAAAAACTATAGTAAAACAAATGATACTATTTTTATTAAAATATGAATCCTTTAAGAACATCTATTGAGTTGTTTTATACCTTAAATAAATAACCTGATAAACTAACCACGTTATACAAGGTATCCGAAAAAGAATGCCGGTATTTTGAGCGGCCGTTGCTTGGGGACTATTCAAGATAACTAAACGATTTAAACGTCAAATAGAAGAGAAAAGAACAACTTTTTTTCCATACGTTAATACGTTTAGATGTGAGCTCCATTTATTGCTCTGCAGATATCGAA
>JAGFPH010000234.1:209381-227652 GCA_018207615.1 Philaenus spumarius | reverse complement strand
TAATACGTTTAGATGTGAGCTCCATTTATTGCTCTGCAGATATCGAATCGGTATTCGATTTCTCGCCAAGTGTTGTTAGCATCTCTGGTGTAACAGTTGCGATCGCTTCCGAAATTCGCCCACCCAGATGTGCCAAATCACAAATTTTCTCAGCATAAACAATGTTCTTTACGTAACCCCCAAAAAAAAGGCGAAGGAGTTAAATCAGGACTCCTGGGAGGTCAGGGAATAGGCGCACCCTTGCCTATTTAACCGCTTGGAAACCTGTTGTTAAGTGTGTCGCGCACTACCCGATGGTAATGAGGCGGGGCGCCGTCTTGCATCAAAACGACTTGTTCACCGGTTTGTAGCTTAGGGCGATCAGCGGGTTTAATCTAATGTCTTAACTGAATTTTGTAGGTACAAAGTCTCAATCTTTTACGAATAACATCGTGGGTATAGTATGACAAGACTATAGTAGGTATGAAAAAAAAACTTTGTTCTTTTCTCTTCTATTTGACGTTTAAATCGTTTAGTTATCTTGAATAGTCCCCAAGCAACGGCCGTTCAAAATCCCGGCATTCTTTTTCGGATACCCTGTATATTATGTTTTGGCTAATGGTTAAAATTTTACAAAAATTTTATGGGAATTGGAGAATTATGATTCTGTAATATTTGACCTTGAATTATAATGTATTCATAACTCATAATTGTTTATTAAGAACTCTTATTAAAAAATAATGGGGTTTTTAAAGTAGGACAATACATTTTTGTTTTTTATCATTTGAGCCTTGTATTTATTTGGCTTATACTTGACCGATATAACTAGGTTATGTATGAACCTTTACAGTCTTTTGTTCTTCCTCTTTTTTGGTGATAACCTGTTTCAACTCAGAAAGACATCATTATACATACAGAACACACATTAAATAACACATACAAAACAAAAGCAATGTTCTGTAGTCAGTCATTACCTGTCTGGCCAGACGACAAGTCCTTTGTTGGATTGATACAGGTTAGTTTGGCTTAGGCATGAAAAGAAAAGGAACTGATATGTACAGTATGTAAACTAGTTATTTCTGTGAAATATTAATTTACATTAACTGTTGAAATGATGATTTATAAAAAAAATTTATTATCTGTGTAATTGTAACATAAAAAATGTTTGTAGTAATTGTTTGGATACCGACCTTTGTTTTTATGTCTTCTCCTTCTCCTGCACTTAATCCTTTTTCTTTTAACAATCGTCTATTATCCATCTCATCCTCCAGTTATTGAAATAAATGTTAAAAATTTAATCTAACTTGAAATTATTTAGGTTAGCTATTGTGAAAAAGTACTAAAGTAAACAAAATAATATCAGTACTTGGTTTACTTGAATCCTTATTTACACACTATTTTTGTAATACGTTATTATTTGCCTTAAATGCCTCATGATACTGTTTTTTTTACTTTATATTTTTTCCTTGGAACTCTTTACATATCAGGAAAATAAAATATTTATAGTAATAATAATAATATTAATGCTTTGAGAATACTCTTAAAGTTTAACTTAAGGCTATTTTTTACAGTACCGTAATTTTTAAATTTTAATACATTTACAATTTTTACCATTTAAATACAAAAAATTAGCGGCACTACTCAAAGTCACCGAGTGTCAAAATCTTGGCACTGGGTGACACAGTGTTGTTATTTATTCTCCCCTAACTACTAGTGGAGTCGATTTAGCCTCTCACTTGCAGGGAATATAAAAAAATAACACTTACAATTTTTTCAAAATGTATCATTTATTGACAGTTCATCATTAAACTGTAGTAAATTTTAAATAAAATAATTGAATAGCTTAACAATGAAATCAGTTTTTAAAGAAAGGTACAATGTAAATAACTTGATATTAAATAATAATTAATTAAACAAGAATATCAAAGTTTACATTTTTTGTGTTCCAGCCTTGATCTTAGCAAATGTTGAAACCAACTCATTTAGATCGTTGTTTTGTGCTAACCCCTGCTCGATTGAAAACGTAAACAACAAAAATCCTCCCTCAGGCGCCCTAGGCGAACAGCTAGTCGCCTATACGGTCGCACCGGCCCTGCAAATTAGTGATCTCGTAAATGACATCCATGTACTTTTAAGATTATCTATCCTTTGAGTAAAAATCAGGTACACTTTTAAAATCTGTGAGTTTGTGAATCGTTCTTGTATAGCTGATACTTTTAAAATTAATGCTCTAACAAATATAGCATGTATAAAGATACTTAATCGTTCGCGTGAATCTCCTTAACTTTTTTATTATAAGGTGAAGATGAGCAAACATCAGATGATATTCTGATTTACCCTTTGCACTTCTCACTCCTAATTATTTTAAGAAATCAATTTAAAAGCATGAAAACCCTACAATTTTAAAAAAATAACATTTTGTATAAATTACCTTATGAACTAACAAAGAAATGTAAAAACATTTATAAATATTGTTACATTTTTAGGACATTTGCTTGAGTGCAGTCAAGGAAAGGGATATAGAAGCCAAACTGAAGCAAGTGATTGCAGACTGGGAACTTGTCAACTTACAGTTCGCTTTTTTCAAGAACAGAGGAGAGCTTTTGTTAAAGGGAGCAGAGACGGGTGAAGTAATTGCTTTGCTGGAAGACAGTCTTATGGTTATGAATTCTTTATTGTCTAATAGGTAAGTATAGTTGCAAAGTCCTATACTCTGTTTAAAATATGATTGTTACTACATCTTACAGAACCGGTCAAAATCCTATCCTTTTCAGTTTGTTTTTTTCAAGTACAGTTTAATTAATTTGCTGACAGTTCATTTGTGTAAGAAATTGTGTGGAATTTAGTGTGCCCAAATTTAGTCATTAATTGAGTATGTTCTATTTTAGATTTCTTACGTATATATTCTTTATACTTGAACTAATATTGGACTTTAATAAGGACTTTACTACATTGTTTTACTATATTTTGTTTAAAATTATTGTGACAACTGACAAACCTGGTTGTGATGTCTTTTTGTAGCAAGGTAGACTTTTTTGTTTATACTTACTCATAGTACTCTATAGAATTTAAACAATGGTGATAGTTGTACCAAGATAGATTACTTTATCTTGGTGTGAATTTTGTATTTAAGTGTGTGACAACTGTTATAGTAAGTATTTAACAACAACACAATAAAACAGCAGTACACCTGTTCCCACTCTTTGAAAGACTTCTGAATAGCTTCTGCCTTATAGTAAAGTATCTTAAGATATGCACTGAGTAAAAAAATAGATAAGAAACTAAACACAAATGTAAATTTCATATTTTAAAATTAGATGTATTAAAAAAGACACAGTGCCAAGAAAAGGGTTCCATTCATGCTTACATAAAAAATTCTACATTCAAAATATTTTCAATAAAAATTATTATGGTTTGTTTTAAAAAAAATATGTATGCTAATTTGCACTAATTCCAAGAGGAATTTTAAAAAAATACAATGTGATTTCTAAATTATTTGCCTAGAAGGAGTAAACTTCAAAATGCTCTTCTATAAACTTTATAAAATTGAGATAGAAATTCTTTGGTTATCATGTGACGATATGTCTTGAGTAGGGATGGGTCGATTCTCAAATTTATCGATTCCGATTCCAAGAAATCGATTCCCGATTCTCGATTCCGATTCCATCGATTCCAATGACCATAAAATTGTAAATTGAAGTAAACATTGTTATTTAATTTTAACTGCATGGTTCTTTGACGTTAATGTTATTTTTTAACATTGTCTTCGAACTAAGAGGAACTTACATAAAACTGCTGATTTGGATTCATTAAAAAATGTATATATGTATATATATATATATATTTTCTTTTCATTATACTGCATCGAAAAAGCTGTTTTCTATCTGCATAGATCAGGGTGGAAAGCCAAGGGACAAAAACAAATCGTGCATAATTATCGGTTTTCTCAGTAAATTGTAATCGCATTCCCGGCAATTATATCGCTTAACCCTCCAAAGTGGCAACCCGCACAATTGTGCGGTCGTGGACAACACAACTTATATTTAATATTTCATCTACAATTTTTTTTGTAAAGTTTTACTTATTTACCTTAACGAAGCTAGGTACAACAACTAAAAAATAGTTTTCCTTATTTACCTTAGCAAAGCCAGATACAGCAGTTATAAAAACGTTTTACATATTTACCTGAACAAAGCCAGTTAAAACAGCTATAATAATATTGACTTATTTACATGTCCGAAGCCAGGTACGAAAGCTATACAAAAATTCTACTTATTTACCTAAATAAAGCCTGGTACGACAGCTATGAACGAGTTTTACATATTTACCTGAACAAAGCCAGTTACAACAGCTATAAATAGATTTACTTATTTACCTGCCCGAAGCCAGGTACGAAAGCTATACAAAAGTTCTACTTATTTACTACCTAAACGATGCCTGTTACGACAGCTATAAAATAGTTTTACTTATTTACCTAAATGAAGAATGGTACGACAGCTATAAACAAGTTTTACTTATTTATCTGAACGAATAAAGGTACAACAGCTATAAAATAGTTTTACTTATTTACCTGCACGAAGCATGGTACAACAGCTATAAACAAATTGTACTTATTTACCTTAACAAAGCCTAGTACAACAGCTATAAAAATGTTTTACATATTTACCTGAACAAAGCCAGTTACAACAGCTATAAATAGATTTACTTATTTACCTGTCCGAAGCCTGGTACGACAGCTATAAAATAGTTTTACTTATTTACCTGAACAAAGCCTGGTACAACAGCTATAAACAAATTTGACTTATTTACCTTAACGAAGCCAAGTACAACAGCTATAAAAACGTTTTACATATTTACCTGAACGAAGCCAGTTACAACAGCTATAAATAGATTAACTTATTTACCTAAACGAAGCCTGGTACGACAGCTATAAACGAGTTTCACTTATTTATCTGAACGAAGCCAGGTACGACAGCTATAAAAACAAAGTGTATAGTATATGCGCGCATACGAACAAGGGGGTTGAGAGGGGTGGCGTTTAGAGGGGGCATGACAACAAAGAACAACAAACATTAAATTGATATTACCGTTCTCCAGTAAACATATTGTAGTCAGTTTTATGTAAACAGCTGATTGATTTTGTCAATGGAAATATAACAGAAAAATCAAACAAGTTTTAATTATTTTTTTTAATAAATAGATGTTTTGATTAAAAGTTTGTTGCTTTTTCGGTGTAGTATAGTGAAAAATATTGTATGTAACTCGCCCGGTAAGTTTTTCCGTGCTTGTATGAAAGTCCTGCACTCGGGCCTCGGCTCCGCCTTGCGTGGGAACTATCATGCTCGCACGGAAAAACCCTCTATTTACCTAAACAAAACAGAAACTATAGTCAACCGCACAAACAAAATGAGGTAACAAACTCGTAATCAACCATGCTTAAAATGTCATAATTATAACTCTTTAGACAACATCCACACCATAACCTATCAAATTCTCGGAATACTTCGAATCCACATTGTGAGTCCAGTCCAGTACTGACAGGCAATATCGAAGGCTGTGACAATCGCGTACACCGACGTATTTGCAGAGATCGGTGATGGAAGGGCTCGGAATTGATTGAATCGTTATTGATTTTCACAGAATCGAATCAATGCCGATTCCAGTGCTGAGAATCGGTGAAATTGACTTTTGGAATCGAGAATCGACCAATCCCTAGTCTTGATATAGATACACTGGACTGATATGAGTGTGCACAAGGCGTAATAATTAATTCTTTTGTACATAAAAGAATGAACACAAAACACTATACACTAATCGACATTCAAATTGTTATTATTTTTTTTTTACATTTTTACACATTTTACATTATAATAAAAATTGTCTTTAAGTAGCAACATGTTGTACCAGCTAGTTATACTACTGCTTAAGTAGCAGAAACAGCTGGCACAACATGTGGCTACTTAAAGAAAATTTGTAGCATAATAATACCATTTAAAATAAATGGTACCAGGAACTGGCACATACTTTCTCACAAATACATTTAAATTACTAAACAGATTCACTGTGACTTGTAGGGTGGGGTAGGAGAGTTTTTTTATTAAAGCTGGAGATTAACTAATAAATATTATTATTATTATTATTATCTAGAGAGAAAACTATTCGATCGATTTCGAAAAAATTTGCAAAAAACACGTCAATTAGGTCTTCATAGATGCACGTAAAATGGTTTTGAAATTTTTTTTAAAACAAACCGCTTTAGCCAAAAAACCCCCAAAAACAGTTTATATTATTATTATTATTAGCTAAACGAGAATTTTTAGACAGATGCGGGTTTCTGTATATGGTAGGGTACATTAAAGGCTACAAATAAGCCAAATTTTATCAAAATCGTTATAGCCGTTTTTTAATAAAAAAATAATAACAGATTTTTTGGGGGTTTTTTGGCCAAAAAGGGGGTTGTTTTCAAAATTGTTCAAATCCCTTTTTCGTGCATCTATACAGGCATACTGGACATGTCTGGTGCAAATTTGGTTGAAATCGATCGAATAGTTTTCTCTCTAGCTTTGTATACTTTTATTAAAGTAGGCGATTAACTAATAAATATTATTATTAGCTAGAGAGAAAACTATTCGATCGATTTCAACCAAATTTGCACCAGACATGTCCAGTATGCCTGTATAGATGCACGAAAAAGGGATTTGAACAATTTTGAAAACAACCCCCTTTTTGGCCAAAAAACCCCCAAAAATCAGTTATTATTATTATTATTATTAGCTAAACGAGAATTTTTGGAAAGATGCGGGTTTTTGTATATGGTAGGGCACATTAAAGGCTACAAATAAGCCAAATTTTATCAAAATCGTTAGAGCTGTTTTTTTATAAAAAAAAATAACTGATTTTTTGGGGGGTTTTGCCCATAAAGGGGTTTGTTTTTCAAAATTGTTCAAAACCCTTTTTCGTGAATCTATACAGGCGTATTGGACATGTCTGGTGCAAATTTGGTTGAAATCGATCGAATAGTTTTCTCTCTAGCTTTGTATACATACAGACATACAGACATACAGACAGACATTTTGTAAAAACCACTTTTTTGGACTCAGAGGGTCCCAAAACGGATATTTCCACAAAAATCTCAACATCGATTTTTTTTGCGATCACTATACTTTCTCTATACTATAGTATAGTGAGAAAGTAAAACAAGGATTGTTGAGACAAACAAGGTATGTATAACCATTTATTTATAAATAATGTAATCCGATAGGCAACAGTAAGTTCTTAACAGAATTCCCTTATTTTATCAGATACAATACTCCCTTTAAGAAGGAAATTCAATTATGGGTTTGGAAGCTGGGTACAACTGGAGAGATCTTGGAAAACTGGTTGTTGGTGCAAAACTTGTGGATATATTTGGAAGCTGTGTTTGTTGGAGGAGACATTGCTAAGGAGTTACCTGGTGAAGCTAAAAGGTTTGCTGTAAGTAGCTGTATAATTAAATTCAAGCATTATAATTTTAGAAACAGATAAAAGATTCTCCTTTCTAAGAATATAATATATGATTGAAAGCTGGTGTTAAAATATTTGTAATGCCTAAAATTTTCTTTATTTTAAAGTTTGTATCCCTTAAATTGATGGACATTTAATAATTAAGAAGACTGTTTTGTTATCTGACTGTGTTAAAAATTAAGTTGAGAATGTTGAAGCAGTATGGTGAAAAGTGTTAAGCCTGGGAAACTTATATAAACATACCGAACGGTCTAAATCGAGCAGAACAAGTGTTATCAATATTCATCTTTCCAGACAATCTGTTGAAATCTCTACTGCCACTCTGTGAAATTAATTGCATAAATTACCTTATTTGCTATAACATATGTATACAAATCATGACAGTTGCTGATTTTTGGAACTGTGCATTGAACCATTCGTGATAAACTGAACAATCGTGTTCGATATGGGTTCCAAGACAGTTGGCTCGAGTCTATAAAATAATACACTTGTTTCCCATATTAAAAACCTTATAACAGAAGGTTATTATTTTCTAGACTGTGTTGTGTGATGGATCATAGAATCCAAAAAATAAAATCTTGAATAGAAACATCAGGATTAACTTGCGAAGAAAAAAATTCAAAACGCATGTGACTGTATGTTAAATTAAATTTATGGTCTTCTGGGGCTCTAAACTGTCCTCAAAAAAGTTCTTATATGTGTTAGTTGTCATAACTAAACATTTTTTACCCATATTTAAGATATTTTGTCAAAGTCCTGCTCCTTAGATTTTTTACGGAAAACAATGTAATTTTGTTACTTTTCCATTATTTACCTAGGTTATTTATTTGTCCTGAAATAAAAGTGAGAAACCAATAATTTTAGAAGTGAAATCTTTTCTTTCCACTCCGTGTTAGATGAGCACTCGATTAAACAACAGACAGACCGAGTCTCTGTAACATCCTCAACTTTCCAAAGTAATAAATATCAAATCAGATTAAGACCAAAAGTCAATTTTATTTAAAGAGAGCATTTCATTTCAATTTAATTTATATTTTTAAAGAGTGAGTTTAATATTAAAAGTATTTAACGTAAGAGACATAAACTAAAAAGGTACAATTTAAAGCCCAAGCAAACCCAAAGTACGTGTATAAACCTCATCTATGACAGAAGAGTTTAAAATAGACAATCTAAAATGTAAGCAGATATTTTTAATCAAACCCTATTCAGATTGGGTTGAGATGTGCTAAAAATGAAGCATCTATGAAAAAACATAGAATCGATTGATCACTAGAGGCTTTGAACTGATTTATCTATAATTTGAATTACGGCGAATAAAATCAATTTATCTTTGAAAGCCATGCTTATGGAGATATCCGCCCTGTGCACTTCGATTCTATGGAAGTAGTCAAGTCATTTTGTAACTATGTCTTAAAGTTCGTCTTAAATAATTCACAAGTTGTGAAATATTTAACCTTATCATGTTGTAATACATATATAGAACGATCTAATAAGAACTGACAACAAAGCTATTGGAGGATTCATCCGTGGATTAATGTAATTAATCTAGGTAAAGGACTTAGACGATTGCGCCATCGTTGGAGACAATGGATTTTGCACATCACCACCTTTAAATTATCTTATTTCATCATCCAACAACGCACAAAGATCTTCTAGTGTTTAAATCAATTGGGTTTGTAATAGAAACAGTGTTTTTGATAAATAATCCAAATCCATGGTATGTAAAGTGCACACTTTAATTTTATTCAACTTAACATGCTCTCTTTCAATATTGTATAATATTTATCATTTCATTTTATGTATACATGTTCTTATTTGATATTTTTTCCATTTAAAATTAATATCAATAAATGTTGAAGGTTAATTTAAATCAGATTGCGTCATTTATGCTTGCTTAGGGTCGATGTATCCACAACCCGAAGTGATCATAAAAATATTTATTAGTAATAAATTCAATTATATTTTTTTGCAATTCTTAACGTTACAAGATGACGCAGCCCAATTGGGGCTTGTATAACCGTTACAAGGAAGCTTATTAACGTGGGCTATACAAACTCAATTTTCTTGCAACGCTTAACGTTGCACCTCTTAAGTGTTTGGATTGTTATTGCCCTGAATTGATACTATTTTTTGGTGGGTTTTAAACAAACATGTTAAAATTGGGAAAATGACGATTTGAAAAAAATGTTTAAATTAGAGATCAATCGAGTAAAAACTCGAGTGGCTGATGGCTACTGAAACTACTGATGGCTGATAACTTTTTAAAACTGATCTGGTAAAATGATTTATCGAGAAACGATTGAAAAACATGGTTTTATGTTTTTTTGTCAAGACCAAAAAATTTGAACTATTGATTAAGAACTAGTATCTCATGTGGTCAAAATTTGACCAATTTCGATTGTAAAATAACGAAATTCAACTTGTTTTCCATGCAATTAATTGGAATTTATTATAAGTATGCAAATTCTTAATTTGTATCTTGAGGCGGAATAAGAGGAAAAGAGTGGGAAGAGCAAAGATAAGTGATAGTTCAATTTGAAAGAAAAGGAAACTACGCTAAGTATTTGTTTGTTATTTTGTTGTTTAATATTTTCTCATGCAGAGAAGGCAAAGGGAAACAGCTGTGAATGTAATCAAAATGATTTAATTTCATTTTTTGATGCATTTTGTATGAAAAAATGATGTGTGAAGAAAAATCGTTAGCTCAGAATGACAAGGTACAGTAAAGCCCCGGCTACGATACGAGCGGTGAGCGGCGGGCGGCAGTAGCAGGTGCAAGCGGCGCACGAAAATTATCTAACTGATGGAGTTTCCTTGTTAAACACGGTTGGCTGGCTATGATGCAAGTGGCGGATGTGCGTTGGCTAACGCTCGCCGCTCAGGATCAAATCAGTTAGATAATTTTTCGACTGCCGCCCGATGCTCTTGGGTTTCTTTACTTTCAACAAACATATGACATTGGTTAAAAAGGCAAAATTAAGTATTTTTGATACGTATACGTTCATGACATACTAACGACCACTTATATACAAAATTTCAAGAAAATCCGACGGTAAACAAAAAAGATGCAAATTTTTGTGAGTATACTTTCGGAGTTTTGTATTCGGTTCAAGAGTTTATTTATTCTTTGAACACCATGAATTATTATGGATTAAACAAAACCAATGGATTAAAACTATCTGTTATGGGACTACTTACCATTGCTATTTTCACAGGAAGCATATATTTTAAAATTACTCCCTCCTCGGGTTATACCTAAATTTATGTTAAAGTCCAAATTTCAAGAAAATCCGACTGTAAACAAAAAAGATGCTAATTTTTGTGAGTATACTTTCGGAATTTTGTATTCCGTTCAAGGATTTATTTATTCTTTAAACACCATGAATTATGGAATAAACAACACCAATGGATTAAAACTTTCTGTTATGGGACTACTTGCCATTGTTATTTTCACAGGAAGCATATATTTAAAAATTACTTCCTTCCCGGGTTATACCTGAATTTATGTTAAAGTCCAAATTTCAAGAAAATCCGACTTTAAACAAAAGAGATTTTAAACTGTGCGGTTATAATTTTGGAATTTGGCATTCTGTTATTTATTTTTTAAACCTCATAAAGGATTTAAACTTTCTGTTGTGGGACTGTTTAACATTGTTATTTTCACAGGAAGTTTATATTTTTAAAATACTCTCTACCAGGGTTACATCTGAATTTCTGGACAAAAGTAAATATCACTTAAGCCTACGGTTAAAGATATAGTACAGTAGTCCTATATTGTGATTTTCCTATAAATACTGGTCTCTCACTAAGTATTTCCGTTAGCACTAGCTCCTCGTGTGACGTCATCTCATTGACTGTGTGAATGTTGCCGCTTGTATCGTAGCCACGTCCGCCGCTCAGGCAATTTGCTAGTAACACTCGCCGCTCACCGCCCGCCACTCACTGCTCGTATCGTAGCTGAGGCTTTAGACCTCGATAATCCGGCAGACCCGATAGTTCGGCATTCATAATCTTGAAAATTTGCACTCATTAAAAATAGCAGTTTTTGTAATTATTGAGTGATTTAAGCCCGGTCTACACTGTCTGTTGGCTCCACATCCGTTAAAAACAGTGTGTACAAATCTACTGCTCAATAAACTTGTCCAAAACAAACATTTCAATCAAAATTTCTCCTATAAATCGAACCGATTCAAAACATGTGCTCTCGTCGTCCTTTAAAAATGTTAAAGGGACCATTTAACACTTTTGTTGCTGACAGTATTTTGTTGAACGTATTCCACTTAATGAAGATTATTTGAACAAATTGAAGTCTTTGGAAAAAGATACATTGAATTTCTTGTAAATAGTTGTTCGATTTAAAAACGCTTTCATGGTATCTACTAGTTTCCAGAAATTAAAATCAGTGACTTTTTAGTGACTTTCAGGGTAAAAATCGAGTTTCTATATACAAAGTCTTTATTCCATAAAACTTAAAATCACTTATGACTTTACTTATGTCTACTTCTCTTAGTAATACACCCAACTAGAACATGAATGCGTGATGTTTTAGTCGATTGTCTCGATTGTTCAAAAAACTCGAGCATCAAACAATCGCGCATCTCTACGCCGCAACTTGTCTGCTACGCTGTTCACTACTACGCCCATACTCCCCCTTACCGAACGCTGTTCCTGTTTATATTCATGTTTCGGCAAAAAAGACATTGAAACAACATAAAACACATAATTACTCCTCTTCATATATGCTCAAAATTATTTTAAAGGCTAGATACGTCTTATAAAAAACTAATCAGGTTATTATAGGAAAAATATTTCATCATCTTGAAGCCTGTGGCAATTATAACATCAGGTTGTCACTTGCACGATAGTGTACGGAACATTTTTTTTATATTTGTTACAATCCAGCGCTCAGAGAACTTATATTATAAATATTTTATGTACAAAATGATTTTGTTTTAGGCTTTTAAAATTTATTAGTTAGCGGCAATCTCTCTACGCAGTTAATGTTACGTAGTTTCAACGTGTAATTTACATGTTCATATACAATACATGTGCGTTTATTTATAGTTTATTCTCTGTCTAAACCATTTTAAAGGAAGACCTCGATAATCCGGCATCACCAGATCCCCGAGCGTGGTCTTACTGTACAGTAAAAAAAAAAAACCAAACTTCGAACTCATTTTTCTCAAATCTATAGTCTGGTCAGTTAGAACCTTGTCATTCTAACTTAATGAAATATAAACACATGACCTACAAAAATATATTTTCATATTCATTGCCATAGCAACCAACTGCATAAAATAATAGATAAAACAGCTGATTCGGATAACCAGCTTAGAAACACAATGTTTGGCTAGGCCTAAATTATTTTATTTTACTTTTGTCTTAACGTCAATATATACACTTTATCACCTTAGCAACAACCACATAAAATAACAGATAAAACAGCTGATTCAGATAACAAGCTTAGCAACACATTTTTGGTTAGGCCTAGTTTATTTTAAATTACTTAATGTCAATTTATAAACATAGTTTTTGTTTTGTGCACATCTATGAGGCAGTACTTTTCTAATGACATAAGCTTCATTCCTCTCCTTTTACAATAAATACTAAAAGCAGGAACTACAAATTTTGATGTTCACGTATTAATATAATGATATACTATACTATAAGATTTCCTTGACTATAAATTTTATTTATATCAATTTAACTACTCTCTTGACTTAGTAATTCCAGGCTGTATTTTTTATTAACTAAAGAAATCAACAATTACTGTTAGATTTTTGTGAAATTTGTTTACACAAGTGTTAACTGTACATAAATTATTGTTCATTGTTGATTAGAAGAATAAAATGTTAAAATATGGTTAATAAACTTATTAATTAAATTTATTTAAGCCAAAATTAAAGTAAAATATATTTACTGTAGAACTCTAGCCGAATCAATTGGGACCGGACCCCATTCGGATAGTTGGATTTTTTTCCGAAAAAAGGGTCTATTTTAACCTTTTCTGGACTGGCTTTGCGTTTACATGACTGGAGTAAACTATCTGCATATACTACGGTCGCGTATACACGTTTTATAACTTTAACGTTTGAGTACTATCATCGCGTTACCGCGACTAATATAATTTTCTTACTGGCATTTGCTACAATCTATTAACTTTAAAATGAACTATTTCGACTATCCATATTAGGTACTAGCTAACAGTAGAAAATAGAATAAAATCATGTTGCCAGACCGCGTTCACTAGGTTTCGTCGAAGCCTATTTTGAAAATAGTATTAGGAATATATGCTTTATCCAAAAATAAAATTTGATTAACAAATTGTGGAGAATAAATCATAGAATTGAACTGTTATGCTTAAAAATGTTAAAATAACCTTATTTTATATTTCACTTTGTTTCACTAAATTATGAGTAACACAAACCTCTCGCTAGCGCTAGGCATACAAAGCCAGACGCATTGTCCCATGCTTGAAATAACCTAGTCAGAAC
This sequence comes from Philaenus spumarius, assembly GCA_018207615.1. Classification (NCBI taxonomy): domain Eukaryota; kingdom Metazoa; phylum Arthropoda; class Insecta; order Hemiptera; family Aphrophoridae; genus Philaenus; species Philaenus spumarius. The sequence goes on along the minus strand of JAGFPH010000234.1, from coordinate 213,676 downwards.
ATAAATTAGGATTTAGACTTTGTTAGTCCCGAAAAGGTTAATTATTAATATAAATACCTTTTTGGAGTTTTTTTAAAGGTTAATTAATTACTGTATGTAGCCTATGTTGAAAATGGGAGAAAAAACTACTGAATTTTTAAATAAAAAGAGCTTTTAATTAACTTAACGAAAAGGTAACACTTTTACATGTTAAGCGTATGTACATAAAAGAATGTCATTGCTTGCTGAACATCTCAGACAGAGTACAGTAAACTATTTGACTGTATTAATCCTTTTGACACCTGGTGCCTACACTAGCTTCGTGGAGGGAAGGACAATAGCGTGCGTAGACAGAATCATTATTTTGCGAATCGCAGTACGTTCCCGTCTTAATTTTTTTCTGAAATTCTGAAAGCGATTTGGATAGTTGGAGTTCAGATAATTGGAATTTTACTGTATTACATAGTGGGATCACCTATGTGTAATAATTTTGCAAGGAAATGAAATAGAAATAATGATTAAATTTAAAATACACTTTTCTAGTTTCCTAGCTTGGTGGAAATTCTATGCGTAGCATTTATACCTATAAATTTTGGAATACAGTCATACACACAGGGCCGTCGCGTGGGTTGGGCGACCGAGGCAATCGCCTTGGGCGCCGCAATAGGAGGGGCGCCGCCGTGGGTAAAAAATATTTTCTTCATGACAACGCCGAAAACACGTTATTTCAAAAGAGAGTTCTCTCCAGAAAGCGACCCTTCGTAGGACCCCCTCTACTTTCTCAAAACTCTCCGGAAACGTACATTCATATCGGCCGAGCATCTTCTTCGATGCCCGGCCGACATGACCAAGTTTATCCGACACGAATCGAGAATACATGAAGCGCATACTCCCGCTTCCCCCCCTACACTATACTGATTTAATACACGACGAGCACTCGACAGCTAAACAATTCGCGCGAACGTTTACTTATAAAATAAACATGAGTAGAGACGTGCTCGGTTAAACATTTAACTGACAAAACAACCAAAATGTCTGATAAAACAACCAAGTGTCTGATATCAACGGCATTGAACTGTATCATGAACTTTTACATGCAAGTTCGATTTTGGATCATGGAAAGAACAAAGTCACACCAAAAGTAGTCTTGAGTATGATCAAAAACACAAACAGTAAAGATTTGTTTTCAGACCTGTGGGTCGCATTAAGAGTGTAACAGTACCAGTGACAGTTGCTAGTGCCGAACGAAGCTTTAGTAAGCTTAAGCTTATAAAAACTTATTTGCGCTCTACAATGGCACAGAAAAGGACAAACTCTCTCGACATTATAGCAATAGAAAATGACACTGCAAAAAACTTAGACTTTAGGGAAATTTTGAAAACATTAGCTCATGCAAAAGCCAGGCGAATGCCTTTCAATGTTTGAAGTTTATATATAGACGACAAAAAAGAGCACCAAAGACAAGAACAAATATGAAAAATCAAAGACTATTTTGTACATAAATAAAAAATAAATCAAATCTTAGTATTTATATATATATATGTATGTAAAATATGTGGTGTGGAGGGTTTGTGGTCCATGATGCTGTTATTTATAATAGCTGCCGTTTTTCTAGTCCGGAACACGGCGGGTCCATAAGTGGTGGATAATGGAGTGGCTCTAAAGAACTATGATAATATCATACCTCCGAACCATAACTGGAACGAATAAAATTACGAGTTTACCGGGGATGGGGGATGCCGATTTAAGCCTTGACTTGGGCGCTTACATGTCACGTGACGGCCCTGCATACACATCTGTGCATTTTTGTTTTGTTGTCACATTTAGGAATGTACTCCCTGGTAAACGCTCTAGCAGAGCAATTCATAAATATCCCAAATAAAGACAGTGATTGTAGTATATAAGTAGAAATATAAATTAAAATATGCGAAATATTTTTTAATTAGTGGCAATTATTTTTCATGCCAGTACTGAATGTGTTGAAATTATGAACTTGTTTTCAGAGTATCGACAAATCCTGGGTAAAAATAATGAACCGAGCTCGTCAGCTATTGAATGTAATAGAAGTGTCTGTAGGTGATGAAACAATGGGACAACTGCTTCCACATCTATTGGAGCAACTAGAGACCTGTCAGAAGTCTCTCACTGGGTTAGTTTCTTATTTCCATAACACATTTGTATATGACTTACTATAGCAACCAATTTTATGCACTTGCATCTGATTGTGTCATTAACTTCAATAATTTAAAACAATGGTTAATCCTACTAATGCTCTGGTTATAGCTCAAATTGGCGAGCCGGTTTTTAGTGTTTTGCAAGCATATTTTAAAAAATTCGCCAAAAATAGTAATTCTATCCCAATCGAAAAGTGTTCTATACATGCAATTAAAAAATTTATTGATGTAAAATTGTAAAAGTTATTAGCTCAAGAAACAAAAAATGTTCAGTAACGAAAGGAAAAGTTAAACTTAGGCCTAAATAACGAGTAGTGCCGTAAACATTTTTAGTAAGCGTAAAAAAGTTTTGTAATTTAGTTCTAAATAGAACTGTATAAAAACATTTATCAATTTCAAATTTCTTATTTTGAAAAAAACAGTTTTTATGTTCCGAATACACGACTGCTAACAAAACTAGGCCTAGTTTGAAAAGTAATTTACTAATAAATGCTTTGCCCAGAAATGAAATATTATTATAACAAAGGGTAGAGGATAAATCAAAGAAAAGAACGGTATACTTGTCTTTCCTTAGTTCACAAAAGTGTTTGAGTTATCTTTATTTGAATAACAAAATGACAGCAATGATTATGAAACTTCCCCGGTCGCAGGAAGCGTCATATAAATATCGTGGGAACCATGCGCTAGACGATCTCACCAGATTGTCCTAATTATGTACTTTTCACTGCTGTCTAGACAAACAAAAAACTGGCTATTTCTAGTTTACTTCCCACCGTTAGAAAGGTCAAACTAATCTCTACAAAAATGGAGAAAAGAAATCTGTCAAAACATATGATATTGTATGCGTTATCTCGGTTGACAAATTTGCTGTTTCATTGGTTGAAAACTGTCCAATCGAAAGGGTTTACAGAAATCTTCGTCATAAATCGTGTAAAATAGTGACATCTGATTGGAAGGCACTATTAGAAAGATAAAATCTTGACGAATCCAATGGTATATTTATAATCTCGATAGAAATACTCCTGCAGATAATCTTGGACGTGTAAGAAGTGGGAAGTAACAGTACAATTGTATGCAAATTCGCGCACGGAAACAGCTGTAACCCGATCTGCACATTTTAAAACGTTGATTACGTGTATAAATATACGTTTTTTCGAAAAAGTTTTAAATACAATAATTAAAGTTTAATTGATTTCCTTTCCAATGGTGCCGGTTTTTTTATGATTGGATGATTTTAAGTGTATTAAATAACCAAATATGTAAATTTATGCAAATTCTTACATAGGTTTGAATTGGTTGCATCTTGCCCCTGAGAGAACGTCACTTTGGGCAGTCCGGCACTGTGAGGGTTTGCAAATAGAATAAAATAATTATAGTACTTTGTAACATAGGTATGTAATATCACAGATAAACAATTAAATATTTAATTTTTTGTAAAATGTAAATTACAGTGTGAGGCAGACAACATGATCATTTAAATGTATTGTAAATAATTTTAATCTACTATGCATTTAGTGACGTATTTTGATCATTTAGATTGACAATGATGCTCTTATTTTAATTATGACTCATAAAATTTGATTAAGATTCAATGCATCCTGGGAATGTATACCGTAAGAACTGTAGGTCAACTCATTTCATCAGACAGTGATGACGTCAATCGGCTCCCAGAATAGAAAAAGTAGTGAGCGATTGGTCAGTTTAACATCAAACTCGTACTCGTACATTGTTAAAATGTACGGTTTTTGAGTTGAAATTTTCACAGCCGCCATTTTGAAACGCATTATTAGATTTAATCGCTTATTTTTCCTGAGATATATATATATCATTGTTAGGTTAAACTTCTTGCGAAGTTTGAACTCAAATAATCAAAACTTACTCTAGATAAGAATTATTTTGTACAAAAAACAAAATGGCTTATATGAAGCTTTTTCGGGTCTGTGTTTATGTGAACTTTTTTTCTTGTTTTAACCCATAGTACCATTCCCCGAAGTTTAGCACTTTACTTATGAGACACTCTGTATTTAAAGAGAATGATGGCCTTCGATTGTTAATGAAATATTTATATAACATCGAATAAATCCTGTGAACATTCTATAACATTTTGACCCAGTTGAGTAAGAACAAACTAGTAAAAGATTA
>JAGFPH010000234.1:186935-201152 GCA_018207615.1 Philaenus spumarius | reverse complement strand
AATATGACGTAGCCATAGAACTTATTCGTTTGGATCCAACCCAAAAATGAACAAATATTTTTTCTTGTTATTAAAGGGAGCCAAAACGATTCAAACTAAAAAAAACATATTTACCTAGTATGTCTTTTACCTAACACCAATCATTTTGTTTTATACAGGTGCAATTCCATGAAAAAGAGTATGACAGAATAGTAGCAATATGTTCTCGTGAAGATGAAACCATCCCTTTAGACAAGGAAGTGACGTGTATCGGAGGAGTAGAAGTTTGGTTAGGACAACTTCTTGCTCAGGCGAGATCTTCGTTGGGAGGTGTAATTACCAACGTCTATGAGTTCCTTACTGACCCTGAGTTTACTATGCTCGAGATGGTTGACAAGTTTCCTGCACAGGTTCAATTACTTTAAATCAAATTTATAGTATGCAGTGTGTATAAAAAATATTTAACTGATTTTAAAGTGCTTTTCGGATGGCTGCCGATGTCCAATTTTTCGGATGTTTTAGGGATATCCGTTGAATCCCAACTTCTGAATTTTCGGAATTTCAGGAAAAAATCATATAAAATAGAAATTATTAGCGAACTTGTCTTTATTATATATCAATAGAATCAGAAAAAACAGTTCTATTTACCTCTATGATCATCTTGCGTTATATATTATCTCTGTGTTCCCTCTGACAAAGATAATTGTGATAGCTGTGGCTTTGTTTCCATCAGACATAAATCATAAAAATTTATCAATAAATATAATACAATTTTTTTTGCAAAACATTGAGAAAAACATTGCCGTCTTTTCCCAAAGTGTTAATTTATGGTATGATGGATGTTGGTGTGATGAACAAAAATAAGTATAAGTGAACACAAGTTTATAATGTAACACAAAAATCAATAGTTTGCACACACAAATATAATTAAACACTCGTAAAAGTATCTATAATATCAAACTAGTTCTTATTAAGTTCAATGTTTTAAATATTGAGAATTCAAACTAAAAAAGAAATTATTAAAAATGAGGTTGAGAAGAATGGAATGGTCTCACCAATTTGCAGTTTTCTAATCTTTGGTTTCATAGGATACCTGATTTTATTTGCGATATCAAACACTTTATTATTTACACAACGTATCCGTATTAATTCTTTAATATTAGGTCTTGGTGAAGGAAATGTTTCTGCTGCTTAAAAAATTATCTTTTATTTTTTACCAGAATAATGAATGTAGGGTTTCTTTTGTTGAAAAGAAAACTTCTTTAACTTCTATCTTTTCTTCTTTTTTTTTCCAGATAATTTGAGCGTGTATGTGTTAAAATGAAATGTAGTGTGATGTGGTTATAATTTTGATATGTCTATTTAAATTTTTTTAATAAAAATATGTTTATTAATATTATCAAATACAGTTAATTGAATAAATTAAATAAAATGCTCGAATAACTCCTTATTACAATTATTTTAGTAACGTTATACAGTTCAATTTTATACTCGTTGTTTTTACAGAAATTGATCGTTTTTAGTTCATAAAATGCAGTTGATTATATAAACCAATAGCAGACAAGTTCATAGCTGTAGGCGGATCCATATCGAAACGGGATGGCAATTGCTTTTGTCCAATTGACTTGTTTACATTAGGGTTTTATAACATGTAAGAAAGTCCGATCTTTATATAGGCCTTATTGATTTTTCCATTTGAATTTTATTTTTCTCGTTTTTTTTCAAATTTATTTGGTTGTTGTTGGTTTTAAAAGAATTGTCTGAAATCTTGGTTCCTTTTAAGTTAATTAATTTGCTGTATTTTCTTTGCTTATATTTTGAATTGTCACACTGTTCAGAGTATTTGCGGGTTGACACCAACAGTTTTGATAAACAGGTTGTTTGTGCAAAGTAAAATCAAGAGATTAGCCTCAAGTTTTTGAAAAACATGGACAAAAGCAGTACGTTATTAGAGTATTTAGAAAATTGTCAATTTCTCATTTGACTTTTACTTGCGTGTTGTTCACCAATGTTTGTTACTAAAATCATACAAGATTCAGTAAACACAAGTTCTACATACATGAACAACTGTTGAAACTATTAGTTATTTGTCACTAACTATTAAAATTGAATTTAGAGATTGGAATGAGATGTTAACACTAATAAAATTCAGATATACTTAGTTAAATTATGCAATAAAACTAGAACGCTAATTCTCACAATAATATTACGTTTATTAACTAAAACCCGTTTCAAGGACAGTGACAAAATCTTTAGTTATCCATGTGCTACTAGAACTTTGAGTTTTAAATCAAACTTTTATAATTTGGTTACGGTAGCGCACATATCACTGAAGATGACAATATTGTTATTGAAATGCATTTTATTTAATAAAACGCAACGTTTATGATTGTTATATTCTTTAAACTGGTTAACACCCTGAAGATGCTCCATTTAATGTGTGATTTTCTCGTGGACCATTGTCTTCAACTTTAGCCATTTTCAAAAAATGATAGGTTTGTGTGAATAGTAAACAAATAATTAGAACACCATTGTAAAATACCGTTTCAATATAATTTGCAATATTAATTTTGAATATAAGTATTTTTTTAGTGAAAGTAATGTTTTTCTTTTAATTTGACTTCTTGCCCTAAATGTGTTGTTTGAATGATAATTGATAATGTTTGCATAGTAAAATGTTCAAAGTACCGGTATTTAAAAAGTAAAATAATATAGAAATTCTAAACAACATAACGGATGAAGTTTAACCCTTTCCACTCGAGTGTCGGGGCAGCCCTGCACCCTACTAATCCACACGAACTCCTATGTCGGGCGAGCGCCGAACTCGCTATGACAACGTTCTTTAATTGCATTTGAACGGACATAGTTACTTTGATGACCGCTATTATTAAAGTTTGAGATGTGCTGCTATCTGTGGAATTTTTTTAGAACCATTTGAGTTCAGTTTCTGTGGTAAATAAATCTTAGAAAATGTAATGTTTGCCGTCTTTGGCCGCTTTGTAAACAGCTGTCGGCTCTGCCGTTGTTTGGTTCCTATTACTTACTTCGCAGTGTTTTAGTGAGCTTACGCGTTGCTTAGTTTTGTTGTGTACTACATTATCCTGTGTAATTTCACAGTTTATTTTTTAATATTGTTCTTTTTACAATAATGATTGTTGTGAAATAAAATGAACGAAGACGACGGCATTTACAAAATGGCGGGAGTTGCGACGGAACTTTTGTTTCGAACTTGAATGATTCCAATATTACCAATAAGTTTTGAAAAAAGCTTTACTTACTAATTTTGACCTAATAATGCTGTTGCTAAAGCAATAAAATAAATAGTTGAGGCAATTTTTTACAAGTTGGTGTCCTATCTAATTTTTTTCATAAAAACTAATTTGTTAAGATAAACTTGTTTTTCAATTATAATTTTTTTATAATGTATTATTGCGTCTAAAACATGTGTAAACCATTTAATTTTGTTTGTAAGGATATAGACAACAAAAATCAAGCAACAAATATAGGTCTTCCCATTGAAAATTTCTAAAAAATTCTTGTTTTTCCGGTTTTTTGTTACAAATTTCTATTTTTTTCAATAAATTAAAATTTTAAAAATATACTTAAAAATAAAAATATATGTTTTATTTCATACCAATCTATACTTTAGTCATAGAAGAAACTAAAAAAAAAAAAAATCAGCCTTTTAGAACTGACAGAAATACTTTATTTTGGAGTAAACAAGTTACAGTGCAATATTCGCTCAAAATTAAATGAAGCTGATAGCAACACTAGGTCCCCAGTAATTGAAGTGGAAATGGTTAATGTTTTTAATTGATAAACCCCAAAACATTCCCTAAAGCACATAACAACATTGTGGGGAGGATAATAATTTACAGGTCATCCTTATCTACTTCTCATTTAACTTCTATGTTTTCTGTTACATTCATGATGCTTTTGTCCTAACAAAATTTACTGACCTGTAAATTAGTCCAATTTCTGATGACCATTTGCAATTTGAATTTACTGCATGACTGTTTTCCTAAAAAAAAAAATACAGGTCTGTTGTTACTATGTATGAAACTTCACCCTAAGCAGTAACATGCTCAGTATAAATTAGTGGTTGGAGTAATTCTTACAGGTTTTCATAAGGTAACCAAAATACAAATTCAAGTTTATTTACGCTTCCTGATATCTGTAAATCTTCTCAATCAGTGAAAAAAATAATACACCATGTTCAACATTTTTTTAAATTCCATAGACACGATATACACCTGACATGTTTGCAACTAAAAAGGTATAATTGCCTTAACAAACAGTAAGTAAACATTATAACATTCAACATTATAACTGCTAATGAATCGTCAAATCAATATGCCAGACAGCCTTGTAGCAGAGGGGGTAGCTTAAGATCCACGGTTTAAATATAGAAAAAACATAATAAATAGCAAAACAAAATTTGATTGGTTTTGTTAAAAATCTAAATGTATTGTTTTTACAAAAAATATTGAATTATTTCAGGTGGGCCTCTTAGGAATACAAATGCTATGGACCAGAGACAGTGAATATGCAATGCTCAATTTCAAGTATGACAAATCTTTAATGAGAACAACCAATGAAAACTTCCTTGTGCTATTAAACCAGCTTATTGAACAAACCACATTAGATCTTACTCCTGTGGAAAGAATTAAATACGAGACCTTAGTTACTATCCATGTACATCAAAGGTAACTCCTGTTATTAGCCTAGTATATAGGGGGGTTTCAGCTTAAATTAATTGCGGCAAAAGATTTTTTTTTCTAGAATCGTTTGGTATGGTGTGGGTATACCAAATCTAATTTTGCTACCTCAAAAGTGGGGGGGAGGGGGGAAACTTTTGGGGTCAAAAAACCTTGAAATGTTCGGACTTTTTCCAGTTTTTCACTTATAACTCAAGAACGGTCCATATTTTGTAAACAACAATACTTTAGTAAATTAAATAGGACAAAATTTCGTGTCGATTAAAAAAAAGAAAATGCAAAATTTGGTCCAGTAGTTCGATTTTTATGGGCATCCAAAAACCAGCAAATTTTTCCAACTTTGTCAAAAACTGTGTTTTACCCATTTTCAATGTGCTGTAACTTTCCAACATCAAATGTTATCAATTTGATAACATAGATGTCTATCAACTACCCCACTCCCTAAAAGTTGTAGAGCATCAGTCCGTGAGTTCCAAGCACCAATTTTTCTAAATTGGGCCAATTTTGAAATTTTGTCAACTCATGAAGCAAAATTCTGGAAAACCTTAAATTCACACAATCGGGTTTTCACTCTTTTTCTATCTCTATGAGTCCTTGAATTAGTTCTGACTTCATTCTGAATCTTAGCTATGTCATCTGAATGCATCTGGAAATTGTTTTAACACGTTCGCTATCACCGTTGTAACATTTTTTAGTACGCATAGACTAGCGTCACATATATGAGATGTCCGGTTTCTATCTACAGACTGATGCCACAAATGTGCAACGCCTGGTCTAATTGAAATAGACTGACTTCGCATATTTGTGGCAGTATTGTTTTGTTATTTAATAGCTAATTTTGAAGTACTAATATATTTTAAAGACCTGATTATTGGTATCAGTATGTAGGAAGGTCTGGCGCTCATATGCTGTGCTTGGTCAGCAACTGTGACGTTTTTAAAAGCTAGAAATTTTATAGTGTGGATTCCGCTAAATTATTTTATACGTGGGAACGTGAAGATGTGAAGTTATCAGGAAAATTACCCCCCTTTCTCATTCAACGATTCCTGGAAATGCTGTTTTTCGCCTTTGAATGCGATGACTTTTGCGCCTTAAAGAAAACAAAGGAAGGGGGACGGCCTATTGCCCCGCATTCGTCTTCCTATCGAGCTCTTCAGTTAAAACCTTTTCGTCAAAGTGAATGGATAACAAAGTGTTGTGAGCCAGTTGTTTTGTTTTGGTTTCAACATGAATGGAAACGTTAGTTTCATCTGTCAAGGCGTTGTTGATGAAGGTGAATCGATAATTGTCAAAGAAAAAGGAGTGAGAACATTGTTGCAGAGCAGTAGAAAGAGGAAAAATGCTGACCACACTCATTTACTGGAGAGAGTTCGAGAGGTAACTATTCATAGTGCATGTAAAAAACATTACAGTAATCCTAAATTGATTGTTGGTGACTTTTTCCATGGGTATAAAGAAGATTCACAATCAGCTGTTGCAGGACGAGTTAGTGGTAACAGTCATACATTCAATTTTCGAGAACACTGCTGGTGAGGGACTCACAGAAGAATTCAAAGAGCATCAGAAACGAAGGCCAAATGACAAGAACTACCAAGTTCACAAGGTGATGAAACTTGAAGTCAGACAGATCATAACAGTCAGTTAGAAGAGCTGCTGCCCGTTGGGGACAAGACATAGTAGAGCATTTGGAGGATGAGCAGTTAGACTTGATTGTAGTTGATGCATGGTATCACTATGTATGCAAGAATAAACTTCACTGGAAGCCTTCATCAGAGGGTCAGCAGGGAGCAGGATGTACACCTTCGGCCAAAATAGATAGGTCACGTGAAAAAATATTCTCGTACTTTGAAGAACACTCAGATGAATGCTAATTTGCTGTTGACGAGTCAATGAAGCAGGTGGAAGAGGAAAATAGTCCAGATATAAGGACAGTGAAAGCTAGTCTGTTCCAACGGTGTGGTGAAGATTTGCTGTATGTTGAACGAGCACAAGAGTCACCAGTCATTTGTTTCCGGAATGTTGGGTACAAAATCCTCATTGACACTTTCTACAAAAACAAAAACCAAAACATTGGTTTTCAAAATGTGATTTTGAGCCTCGGAGGCTTTTGTCTTATTATGTCTTTTATGGGATGTATTGGAACGATTATGGCAGGGAGTGGGTTGAAGGAGTTGTTGTCAGTCATCTACGCACCAAACAGTGTTGACAAAATGCTCACTGGCCATGCACGCACATCCTCGACCACAATACATTGACATCGCTGACATGGTATATGGTTCAGCAGAGTGAGAAAGAGAGAGGTGAAATCGAAAGGCTGTTGAGAGGAGACCAATCACGGATTCTTGATGAGAACAATGTGGTGCTGTTAGTCAGTGACAAATTTCGGAGCACCTTGGAATCTCTTCGGCAAAGAGGGCCTACTTCAACATTGTGGGTTATGTATTTCAAAATGGTCACCCTGGTGAAACTGTTGGTAGAGGCAGAACGAATGGGTAACTGGAATCTAAATAAGTAGGAACTTTCCTGTATTTTAAGTTGTCAATAAAATTATTTTTTGTAATTACTTAACTGTCTCTTTCCCAGTAACTTTGGTATAATATGGATATACAAGTATATACAATACTTACTGCGCTTAGATAAAGGTCTTCAAAAATTTAAATATATGTAGGGAACAAGAAATCAGTACAGGAAAAAGTCATGAATAATTTAGATTTAAAATTTTTCACAAAATTCATTAAAATAATTTCCAGGTGCATTCAGATGACATATATAAGCCTCAGAATGAAGTCAGAATTGATTCCTGGGCTCATAGACATTGGCTTATTTCACACTGACCGACACGGCACCGACGATGTTGTCGGTCATGAAAACTAACTTAAACCTCAGAGTAGCTTTCACACTCACCGACATATCGGTGTTGTGTCGTTGCAGGCACCGACATGTCGGCGAGTTGCTGGTCTCCCTTCTTTATATCGGTACGATATCGTCTCAGTTTGTTTACTTGTTGCTATGGTAATCAATCAATAATAATTTGGCCTCTTTAAATATTTTAAATTGTTCGTGTCGATATCGGCGTCGAGTCGGTAAATGTGAAAGACGTCTGCCGATATTGTGACGATATCGGTACTACTGCTGTATCGGGTCGGTATCGTGTCAATGTCGTATCGGTAAGTGTGAAATCAGCCATTAGGTCGTATTCATAAAAAAGAGGTTATCCTTATACTTGCATAATTTGAAGGAAATCCTTCCACTTGTATGTATAATAAATTGAAGTAAACCCTTCTACTTTTCGAGTATAAGGTAATCATTCAAAGTTGATTCATTTACTTCACATTGAAGTAAATGGAAATTCATAATCTGTACCTTTTACTTTAAATATAAAGCATATCATTCAAATATTCTGAGGTTGGTCAGTAGCAGACTCACCTCTGTAGTGAAAGTTTGTTTCCACGATTTTCAGCGCGATGGCAGATGTTGTGTATGTGAGGGATGTGAAACATTATGAGCCCCTCTTACCTACACTTGTTCGAGATTTTAAAGTGTTATACCGTTTTGAAGAAGAAAATCTACAATGGCTTACGGACAGGTTTTTAGGTAAAAGCGAAGAAACTCAGGGAGGTGCATTGTCCTCTGTTTTTTTTGGCAAAGGACTTGGTGTTAGTCAAGCTACGGCGACTTGAACTGTCAATGTAGTAGTTGACAGTATAATTGTGCATGCAAATGAATGTATAAAGTTTCCAACTACCAACACTGAAATAACAGAGGCAAAACAGTTATGGCAAACTAAATTATAAGTTTCCGGCAGCTATTGGTGTTGTTGATTGTACCCACGCCACGTAGGGATACTAAAACCAAAACTCCATGGAGATGAATACATTAGTCGAAAAGGTAATTGTGGTACTCTAAATGTTCAAGCCACTTGTGATGCCAGAGAAATGTTCATTAGTGTAGACGTTAGTTGGCCTGGATCCGTGCACGACTCCAGGATATGGACAAATTCACAAGTGGCATTACAAATAAGAAATATAAAGGCAATGTTGTACTACTTGGTGATGGCGAATAGGGGATAGGATCATGCCTCATGACTCCATTTAGAAATCCTACTCCAGGTGCATAGGTAAATTATAACAAGCTTTTAAAAAAAGAAAGAGTAATAATAGAACGAAGTTTTGGCCAACTAAAGCGCTGCTTTCCTATCTTACAATAGGTTTTTCGAGTGAAATTGGAAAATGTACCAAACATAATCGTTACCTGTGCTGTGCTCCATAACGTTGCAAAAACTTTGGGCGATCCTGATTTCGAACTAGCTGAAGAAGTATCAGAAGAAGATGAAGAAAACCATGACGTTAATAATAATGACGAACTAGCTCTTCACCGTTAACGACAACAAATTCCAAGAAACTTAAGTATAAACAATTTTAATGATAATTCAGTTTACAAGTTTGTAAAATAATATCGTTTTAAAATCTCTTGTTAAAGCAATTAATCATTTACGAAATTACAGAATAACAAGTTTTTTATAAAATTAGGTATGTCTAACAAAAAAGAAATGTTTTTCGAACTCAAATAACACATTTTGGTGGATTTTTTATAAGTTGAAGTTAAGGGAGACATCAGGTTAGGACATGTTAGAATAAGTTCTAGCATGTTGAACAGGCCTCAGACAAGCTAACATTTTACTTCTGCTTATATGATATCCTCGCAAGTATAAGGTAATCATTATGAATACGGAAAAAGGAAATGCTTATACTTCTACCTTTTACTGTAAATCATAACCTTATACTTCTACCTTATGTTTGGGAATATATCCTTAGTTTTTATGAATATGACCCATTGTGTTTAGTGACGAAGACACTTTTTTGTTAAATGGCTCAGTAAATCGACATAACTGCCATTATTGGTCAGACCAAAATCCTCATTGGATGATTGAAGGTAACACCGAAAGACCTCAGAAATGAAATGTAGATGGGTAGGCTTCTAAATTATAAAATTATTGTACCATTCATAATTGATGGTAATTTAAACGCTGAAAATCGTAGTGTGGCACATCGTTTAAGAGCTTATTTAATTCTGAATCCAAAAAGAATAATTATTAGTATTTAAAAAAAATAGTACAGCAAAATGGGGCAAAATCGAAAAACAAGATTTCGTTGTTTTTTGGACGCCATTTTTAATTGGTTAAAGATATGGATGTGCAAATTTCACCGTTGTTTTTTTTTAAATTCTACATTGAAATGATGTAAGTTACATTCTTGGCGGATCTAAGATGGCGGATAATTTTTTTGAAATCTTAATAAAATAGTATTTTTATATAGAGTAGGTTCCTCAATCACATCTACCTTCAAATTTTCTTTATATACGAAATATTAAACGAGTGCAGGACTTTTTTGTACACTCCGTATGTGTTAAGTGGAATAGAATATTGTACCAATGTTACAAAACGATTAAATAGGGAATCGGAAGCAATACTGGGCCACATAGATTGGTCATGTTCAAAACTTACCTTAAAATTTAAAATATCACCAAAAGTAGGAATGTTTCAGCTTATTACTCACAATACACAAGATACCTAGAGGTTAACTCAATAAACCATAGAAATAGATGTAAATTTTGGCTTTATTAACCAAAATGTAAAAAAAAAGTTTATATGCCCTTAACCTTTTCGCTGCGTAAATCGACTACAGTCGATTTGAGATTTTTACCGTTCACTGCGTAAATCGACTTTAGTCCACAACGTTATAAAAACTTTTCCTTTGGCTGCGTAAGTCGATTATAGTCCCAAATGAACAGAAATGATGTTATTTAGCCTCAAGTAGGTGCTTCTCCCTGTTTCTAAGCCAGTGAAACTTTGTAGTATCACATGTTTTTGTTGACATTTGACGTTCCAACCGGGTGTTTAGTGAAGGTTATATTGTGGTTGTAATGATTTCCTTTGCTTTTATGTGTGTGTTTATGATAATATTTAATTATATTTCTAGTATATATTGCACATGGATGTTTGTTTTACATAATTAAAGTTCTGAAGTGATTTAGTGTTGGCTTAAGAGGCCTATTTTCTTATAACGTAAGTACTGTATTGGTGATTAATTCTAGCCTACTTTATAATGAATGAATATTTAAAATAAAACAAATACTCTTTTTAAACATTTTAAAGTATTCACAATAACAAAATTATTATTACAATATTCCATTATAGAAACAAAATTTATTGACATTTCAACTTCAAGAAAGTGTAATTTCTGTTTGTTAGCTAGGCTCGAATTATATGTTACTGTATCTTTGCTACTTATTACACAATTAATTATTAATTTATGCTTATAAATGTTATCTTATGCATGTTTTAATATTAAACTGTTGTAGATTTAATATTTTCATTGTTTTTTATAGTAAATATTATTTAATGTGAGTACTTAAAAATATTTAACAATTTATTAAATTTCCATGTTTTTAGGGCTTAAATCATGTTTTTCACACATAAAAAATTTTTTTTAAATGAAAATAGTACTATATATTAATGCAAGAAATAGTAATAAAGAGATATTTAAGTAAAATAAACCTTAATTAAAAAATTAAAAATTTCACTCATAATTGCAAAATATAGGGAGCTGCTTGGATTTTAATACGCAGCGAAAAGGTTAATACAAGAAAATGAAATTATTTATATGCCCTTAATACAAGAAAAACTTCAGATTTAAAAGAATACATATATATTTTATTAAGTTGAATTTAAAAGCCCTCCCCAAAAATAAAAATCAAAAACCCTCCCTTTTAATAATAATTACAGAATTTATACAGAAAAGATTAACAAGTTACAAAGTTTTAACATGAAATACCATGGATTTGTTTAAGAATAAATATATATGTCGTTGGCCAACTCTAAAGCTAATTATAAATAATTGAATAAATAAACAAAATTAATTATGAGACGTCTCTCTATAAAAAAAAAGGTATATAATTTCTAATATGCAGCCCTTAGGGCTAAGTTCCAAAATGTGCTATAGCTTGCTCCTCCCAATTATTAAATACAAACATATCCTATATAGTATTCATACACAAAATTACTTTTTCAAAATACAGCCTGTTTAATATTTAACACAAGAATCAACTGCAGATCATTCATATTTCAAATTAATTTCTGTCTGTAACTAAAACACTGTAGATATAAGAATTTTATTGTATTTAAAGTCCTGTTGAAAGGTAGGCCTTTTCAGTAAGGCGTAGCTGTGGTGTAGCTTATGGCATTGTATGGGTTAAATATCCCCTGAAGTTGAACCAGTGTAACTGCATAACACAAATAACAATTCCTTTTTAGAAAACTTGCAGCTAATTTAAATAAGCATAAAACTGATAGTTCTTTTGAGTTAGCTGTTTTTAAAATTTGTAGCACAAGGTGACAAATTGCTACTTAAAGATTGTAATAGCTAATACAACATGTATCATGTTGCATAAGAATGTTTCTACATGTTAACCAAACCACATGGCAACATAAAAATGTTCTTGTTTAGTTACATAATATACATATCAGTAATATTATTCCTATAGCTCACTAAAAGTTTTCAATATTCTGGTTACACTGCAGAAAACTACACAGTTACAGTTAATTAATACAGAACAGTTTAGGCTAGTTTTGTTTGAAATATGTTAAGGCTTTAGTAATACACAACATAGCATCAGTTTTAAAGTTTTTGTAGGCTGTAAGATTAGCATTTTAAAATTAGGCTGTAGTAAAAATGAAATAGATAGGTTTTGAATAAAACTGTATGAGTTTGAAAAGTTATTTACAATGCAAAAGGTGGAACTAACTTTATAAAATTTTACAAAGAGTACATTTCATAACTAACAAAAGTAAGGCTAAAACATTCCACATACCTGGTATTCACAAAATAAAGGCTTATAACAAAGGCATGTTAATTGGCCTTCCGCATAACTCGCGACAAAGAAAATATAAGGAATTAATCCACAACAATAATTTAACTATATCAGCGACATGACAAAAGTGGACTTTCCTGTAGTGGAAGCAATGGCGGACTCTCTTCTCGAATGTTCTAAAAGAAGCAAGTTTAACGGTCAAGAAAAGTCAGCTGTTCGGTATATGAGATAAGGAAACCGCTTAATAGCGACCTATGCCCAAAGTAGATACTGTACGGAGGTGGCGTCTGGCGGAGAAAAGGGAAACTATTTGGAAGTTGGTGAAGGTAGGCAGAAGTTGTAACTAGTCGGTAAGGATAAATACAGAATGTGAAGTCGGAGACGTAACAATATTTGTGGAATGTTATCAACATAATGAATGTTCCGACCAAACAAACAAGTTATTTTCCTCCTTGGAGGAAATGGTTGGTGTTGAACGCTTGTGAAAGTGGGTACTATTAATCGAAAGAAATTTTGAGTCCCTTTTTTACTTTTTGAAAGACAAGAACAATTTCAATTTTAAATTGTTAAAAATTTGTGGGAGGGGTCCAAAATTTTTGGAAAAATCTTTTTCAGCTACCATTTTTAATAGGGTTGTACTGTATTTTGCTTGGAATCACAAGTTTTGTGATTTAAGGACAAAATAAATTATGTTTCACAAGCCCTATGTTTACATTTAAGAAATTTGAGCTACCCCGCGAAAGACTCCTCCGGGGGGGAGGGGTTGGTGCGGAAGCTAGTAAATGTAATCACTAATCTTAAAAAGACATTCTCAAATTTTCATCTTTCTACTTTCCGCTGTCTAAAAATTACGGACAGGGTTCCATACTTTTGGAACAGCCTGTATAATTACAGTATTATATTCTATAAATATTTGGTTTCTGCTAAGTTAGGAGCTTGTTTAAATTGCATCGACAATATTCCTTCCCTTCTTCATGTTCCATTGCTTTAATAGATTTCCTGGCTGTAAAAATCTGAAAGTAAATGATGTAGTACTGTAGTTTTAAGACACTAACTTAGCTTTAAAGAATAATCAATTGTTCTTATGTGTGAATGTAAATAGCTACTGTTCCAAACATGTAGATATCTTTATCAATTTTATTTGTAAACGTGTACAGAGCCCATGTATTGGTCCTGCATAATCTGAATCCACTCATTGTTGTAGTTTTCATATTTTACATTTCTAGATATCCTGAGTATAATTTATTTAGCACTCTATCGCCAAATTTTCATAACACTTGACAACAATTAAATTTGTATTACCAAACAACTCAGAAGAACCACACATGCTTATAATATTTATAAATTTTGTTCTAATTTACTTTTCATTCAATTCTGTAGTTGAAAGGAATATTATAATAAGATTACTAAAATGTTTACAAATTGTTACTGTATTGACTTATTAATTATTAAAGATAAAACATTTATAATTGCAACTTATATTATAAGTACAATTAACTAAACAAAATAACACAATCTAATATCTCTTTCTCGGGGGGGATCTGGTCTGGCTTTAGTATGCAGATAATATATATATATTACAACGAATAACTGTTTTTGAAATTGTTCGTTGGAGAATAAGTTATTTCCACCTACTGGAAGTCTTATAGGC
>JAGFPH010000234.1:158210-168789 GCA_018207615.1 Philaenus spumarius | reverse complement strand
CATGGAGGTATTACATTTATGTAATAAAAGTATATATGAATGAAGTCTAAGAGTTTGAAATTTACAAAAGTGAGGTAAAATCCCCACAACATGCTTGATGACGAGCTTTCCTTTAAATCTAATTTAATTTACGATACTTAACTAAGGATAGCCAACTTAAACAAATAAATATGGCTTAAGTAATAGATTTATTAAAACGTATAATAACCTAAAGGGAAGACCTAATGATAACATTGAAGTCAAGGCTTGACCGGTGTACGATTACCATCTCAGTGTTATTTTGGCCAAACTCTTAAACTTTACTCGTCAGTGTTGTGTTAAAGTATGTTTTATTAACTTTATGGTGACCTCCATCAAGGGAATTGACTATTATGAAACCATAGCATTTTGAATTCATGGTAGCCCTTACAAGGTGAGTGATAGATCCTAGACAGTAAAAATAGGTGTAAACTTTAATATATTTAAACATGTAGTTCGGTGGATAATATTACAATATTTAAATTATAATCATTGATTAGTCATTTTTTTACTGAAAATATAAATGTGTATCATTTTTTATATGTGTTATTTTTTTAGTAAAATGTAGTGAACATTTATTTACATAAAATTTATGAGATTAGATAATTATTGGGCGGCAAAGCTAAAATAATATATATTTGTTTCCCTTTATCATAATTACCAAAAAGAACACTTAGTTATGGAGTTAAAATTTCATTAAACCTTTAAAAAATTATTTCCGCAATCACTAGTTTGGCTAAACTTAACTTTGTTCTTGTCTTTAGGCTATAACTGCACCACAAATGTTTGGTCGTTTAGATGCTGCTACCAATGACTGGACAGATGGAATATTCTCTACATTGTGGAGACGAACTCTCAAAGTAAGTTGTTTTTAGTATACAATTTTGAATGTAATTTTATCTTAGATTTACAATATTAACTGAAGGTACTCCACTACCTAGCGAATATAACATAGCCATACGCCATAACGTACATCCTTTCTAAAAACCCTGATCACGTTCCCACACATATACTACAGGTAAGTGTATGTATTATATATTAATTTTTTTAATTCGTGGAATGCCCCTTTGAGAAAATCAGCCTTTAATATGCATCAAAAGATGAAAATCTTGCGGAATATAATACCTTTTTTAAAGTCTTGTACTGAACAAAATAATTGCTCAATATTTACCAAACTCGTTAAACATAATATACTATAGGTGATTTTATGTATTATATAATTTTTAAAGAAATTCGTGGAATCCTCTTAAAGAAAAATTAGTCTTAAATATGCGTCGAAAGTCACTTCAACGCATTATAATCTGATCCAATTTCGTAAATTCATAATATCAGCATGTAGTCCAGTAAAAATAGAGCCAGTAGTTTACGAGATATTCTCGTGAAAAAATAAAAAAGTTTAATGGAAGTTATATAAGCGCCCCAAACAACTTTAACTGGATTGATTATATTATTTTATTTAGATTAGATGCACATTTTTTATAATAATTAATTGTATATAGTGATTATATGATTATATTAATTTATTTACGTTAGATATATTTTTATTATAATAAGTAATTGTATATAGTGATATATACATGTAACATTTGATAAATCGATGTTAAGGTGGATTTCATGATAGATTGAACAACAATTATGTTTATTATCAGACAGAATGAAAATAAAAATACAGACAAAATACGTAAAAGCTCATGACAAATACATGCTCATACAGTTTATACTTAAGTATCTACGTACAAGCTGTCATCCTCCTCCTTTAGAATGTCCTCTTCAACAGGCGCTGTGACACGAGTTGCAGACTATACTGCTACCTATTTTTCTACATCCACACCTGCTACCACAACCTGTAGTAAATCTACAAAAGATGAGGTTAATACCTCAGGGGCTACTGGATCTTTGGTTGTAGTAGGCACTAAAGTCCTATCCCGGCAACATTCCCAACCCCAAAGTTCAGGTGGAGGCTCATTCCCACGCCATAATTGAACCTGGTGGAAAGCCCTATATGAATGTTGTGTAGGTTGTGTAGCCGCCCTTTGGGTGGGAGGGAGAAACGGTAGGTCGGGTTTCATGTTCGAAGCTGACTTGGGTAAGACATGAATTGCATCTTTTAGACCCAGCTGCTAATGGTTCTTTGAAGAAAATATTTGGGTTTTTATCTTCCCACGACCTGGCTTATACAAGAATATATTGTGATCAATCGGTGTCAGAGCAATAAGAAAGACAAGCAAATCCAACTTCTTCTCAAACAACAGTTTCGTCTGCACTATTGTTAAGTTTTTCTATAGCACTCCTAACAATCAGAGAGTCGGCATCATTAGGGCTTTGAAAGCATTGGATTCCTTGATCATTCAGTTCAGAGGGCAGTATCTGTATCGACATTCCCTACAAAAATGTATCCCGTGGCACAGTGATGATATTATTTTCATCAAAATGAATATCGACAGACATTTTCATTTTGTACCTTTGGTTTTGTTCGGCAACTTTTGTACTGTTCTATGTCTCAATGTACCTTTCAAACACAATTGTGTAACTCACACCAAAGTAGTTTTTCTTAATTTAGTTCCTGTAGGCGTTTTTGAAGTCATGTTCTTGCTCATGCTCGTAAATAAGATACAAAACTCTCGGCACTAAAATAAAATCACAAAATCTCTCTTGACTATTTTTTCTTCAAACCTATAACAACAATAAAGCCAGCTCCATAATTTACAAACTGTGATGTATGCTTATATACATACAAGGATGGTCGGTTAAGGGGGCGCTTCCCTGCCCGCCATATTGAAACTGATTCCCATAAGAGCAATGCTACAGAATAAGTCATTTTTTTCTGTTAATTCGTGGAATAAATTTAAAAATTTGGTTTCATTTTGAAGTACTGTCATATGCGGATGTTGATTGCCGAATACATTTTCAGAAAACGTTTTATTGTTTTCATAAACGTATGATATAAATAGTAAAAAATAGTAAACTTTATTAATTTTTTTCTCATTTGCAAAAAGAGATATTGCAAAAAATCCTTAGCAATCAACACCCACAATCTATTTTACTTTAAGAAAAAAAATACAGCTTTCGTTTTTTAACAAAAACAGCACAAAAATATGCTTAATAGTGAAGGTATGTTTTGGTTATTTAACATTGAAATTGGTACCCAATATCGTAGTTTTGAATGTGGAGAGCCGAGCCTTAAGTAACTTGGTTAACAGTATACACAAACCTTGGTCGTTGGATTTGTGTAATGGTCGAGATTACATCTTGGAATGGTGCAATCACGTCGACGAGACTGGAGAAAGAAACGTGAGTTGAAGTGGTCATTTCTGATTGGTTGAGAGAATCCTACGAGCCACTGCCATTTTTTATTTATATCCTATATTATCATTGGCAACTTAATAATCACAACAAAATATGTATATAAGATACATATAATGCTAATACAAAATGTAAATATAATATTCTTATATATAACAAAAAACACCACCGGAATAAAATGCGCTTCGAGGGTGGCACGATAGGGTCAGGGGCATTCCCTAAAGGATAATTTAAAAAAAGTTTATTCCTTAAAATGAAAAATATTAAATTGACAGTATTAACAACTTATTCTGTAAACAATTTATATTTGTTCCATATGGAAGTACATGATATTTTTAAATGTCATGTAGGCCTAGTTCATAAAGTTAGTGCCCACTTGGTTCCACAACATTTTCAGAGAAAAAATTATCGTTCTTTATTCTAAAAAGAAAATACCTTTGGTGGCGAGACCTGTGGAGTACAATGAGGCTGATTGGTTGAGCGATCTATATAAACTTGCTGTCAATTATGAAAAGGCTGCCTCTTCGGACAAGAAGAAACTTGGAAAATCGTTTGCTTATGTAAATTATCAAAAGGGGTTTGATAGCAATTTCGTGACTACTTTTTTCATAGAAATGATATTTATTTTATTTAAATCAGGCTTTAACTGTTGTATTTACACATTAGTGTTAGTTTTTGTTACTTGGAAGTGTTTTTTTTTTTTATTAATTACTTTGAATTATTTTTAAATATATAAGAAGATTCATTCACAAAATCTAGCAGGTTGGCCAGAATTTCTAGATCTGACTCTGAACTACAAGCAAAAGTGTGCAAATCATGTACAAAACATTGTTATGTGGGTTTTGCTAGAGTGAGAACAGTATCGAGGCAATGGTGAGACACTTACTGACCAACAGGTTTCTGTAGCTGGCGAAAGCAGATAGAAAATACTTTTTTCTCGCATGCATTGAATTGTATTAGTCTATGCTAAGAATAATGAAAAAAAGTGCCATATGTGATTATTTAATTATATTATTTATTATGTTAATTTTGATATTTTAGTCTCTAATCATTTACTTACTTCTTCTTGCCAGCTTTCAGCTAACTATAGCCGATGGCAAAATGTCCATGGTAGGATAGGTAGGCGAGAGACCATTGCCTTCTGTCTTTCAGAATCTTTTCTAGTCCTGTCATCTTTGTTCTGAGAATACCGATCTGGAAGATTGGTTATTGGCAGCCAAGAAGAATGTGCTCCAGATCTTCTTCACCATCTTCGCACAGTATGTATTCTGTTAACTCGGCTAGATGGAATCTGCGTGCCCTGCCTACGAAGGACGCAATGTTTCTTGGAACATTCTTTCTTGTAGATATCATCTTGGGCTAGCACATGGGATCTTGTATAGACTGCATCCAGTCACCTCAGTCTCTAATTTTTTAAGTAACAAGAATATCTGGCAAGATTTATCATTTATCATTTAAGCTTAATCTAATTCATTAAATACAATGTTTAGATAAAGAAAACAGACTATGTGTGGCTAGTTCTGGATGGACCTGTGGATGCTGTGTGGATAGAGAATCTTAATTCCGTATTAGATGACAACAAGACCCTAACACTAGCCAATGGTGACCGCATTGTAATGGCACCCAATGCTAAGCTACTGTTTGAACCAGACAATGTAGATAATGCATCTCCAGCTACAGTCTCAAGGATGGGCATGGTGTTCATGTCTGCATCCGTCCTTACTTGGCCTCCGATTCTTGAGGTAAGTCTAAACTTTAATAAAGTAAAAATTGTAGAAATGAACCATAACTTGCATAACAGAATACATATATAATTTTGCTGACAATCTTATGCTTTCTAATGTATTAGTTTAATTAGGTGTGTCTTATGTAGAAATTATTTATTTGATCTGTTTCTTGTTTGAATTCGCTTTAGCTCAAGGTTGCTAATATATACTAACTTACATAACCTCTAGCCTCAAGCTAGCTCTCCTCTCACCTTTAACTACCTAAACCCTGACTTCAGTATATTCTTTGTGTACAAGCCATATAGCAGGTTCACTGCCAATGTGAATCCATAATTAATATTACTACTAATCTATCTATTATTATCTTCTATATATATATATATATATATAATCCAAATACCACTCACTCACTCATCACAAAATCTCAAAAACCACCAAACAGATTACAATGAAATTTGGTATGTAGCTTCCTCTAGGGCCCTCTAGGTGCTCGCTAAGAAAGGTTTTGAAAAATATCAAAATTTTAGGAGGGTTTGGGGGGGTCTAAGTTACTAAAAATCCCCATAAGAAATAGATACTATAATATAATTATATGTTTTTGTTAATATACATTTAACTTTTATTTGTCTATCCCTGCAAAGCCGGATCGGCCCAGCTTAAGCTTCTACTATTTATGTTTTGAAACCCAAATGTCCTTCCACGAATTACTCCCTCTCTTATACCTGGCCTTACAAACATTGCAGGTCTAACAAAGTGAGTTATAACAAATAACCAATACTTTTAAGAATTAGATAGTTCAGGGATGGACAAAATGTCAATTGCTGACTTTCATCCAGTTTTAACTATTAACGCTGTTCACGTAAACATTTTTTATTTGCGATGATGAATTAAACGGCAACATTTTGACGTCTTGTATGTTCGAAGTTTTAAAAGCGACTGCTGACAATATAAATGTTAATTTAAAAAAAACTATGAACTGTTATCACTTTCATGAAGATATTTTCATCATGTACGACGAATTGTTATTCACTTACATGGTGATATTTTAATTTAATCATATAAGGAACGTCAAAGGACGTCCTATCATAAATTATAGGAATCAAACAAACATAATATCCAATTTTTTGACTTTAATAAAACAAGATATTTTTTTTAGATTATATCAAAACCAATGCAAACATGAATTTCAAAAATATATAAGGAAACAAAAATAACAGACAAATTATTACTGTACAAATTCAGTTTAAATACTACCTGTCCATAAGGTTTGTGCTAGCTTTACAACTCTCAATGATAATTTTAAAGTCACCAAATGTGATCACGAAATTTCGCATATAGAAACGGAAATGTTTATTATGTAGGCTGACGAGATTTAACCATTTCAAAGAGTTGTTTTTATAAAACATCAATTTTCTATTAAAACAATCCAAAAACTTTCATCTACATGTTAATACATCTATTCGATCCGTAGATGTTACATCTGTTTTAAGAAACTATTTAAACGCAATGAATTATTACAATCGAAGAATCACGGCAGCATGCGTCCATTAATACTTGAGTCTGGTCTTGGACTAAGCTTTCTCCCCTCCTCTGTTATCTAGTTGGAGGGAAATTGATGCCATACAGTTCCATTTATGGCTTGGGAAATGACTTTGTCCTTGGCTCCCATGCATAAATTATCAATATATTTATTTCATTCCAACGGCAAAACCATTACATAATTAACAATCAACAAACAAATTGCTAGATAATCAAAGGAAAAAATAAATTATCCAAAAATAAATAATACTAAATACCAACATGCAGCAGACTACAAACAAATATATAACATTAACAAACTACAAATAATTATTTAACAATGGATAAAAATTCACAACATTCTATATATGTGTTGTAATAGTGTAACAAAGCCATGCATAGTAAAATATTTATATGAATAACAGATTATATAATTTATGTACTGTAAAAACTACAAAATAATATCAACAAAAAAAAACACAATAGACACACAAAGACACAACAGTACAGATAGCGCCAATTAGGATGGAGCGCGACGAGTTGGTGTGCAAGTCTCCTACGCCGGCTCCCTCCACATTTCCCCTCTCGCGGTGGAGTACAGTCAGAGCCGCCTGCCCTACCTAATTCATGTCTGCTATGTAGTCGTGTTGATTGTATATCAACACTTTTTGGTGGTGACTGTACTAAAGACTCACAGTCGCGTAGGAGAGGGTAAGACGTTACAGCGCATGCTCAAGTGACGCTTCACGCTACTTGGCACTATCTGTATAAAGATCAGTGATCACAATTTACTACATGTATTTTATTCTAGCATGTGTTGGGAGACATCAAGTACTCTTTTACGAATTGTTAGGCACTATCATTGAAAAAGTCAATTGTGTGGCAGAAGTGGTTCCCCAACCTCAACATTCTTGAATTGAACCATGGAAGTCATAGCCATGTGAGTAGTGCCATCTGCCGAACAGATCAAGTGATCGAGTCCCTAATGGAGTACAGATATCCACCCGGGAGAGGACCATTCTGCAATCAAGCAGTCCGTGTATTATCTTGTTTAGAAACAAAACATCAGCGACCACGCGCCTGACTTGAAGATCAGGAAGAAGAAGTTCGGCCTGAAGTTCAGCAAGTGGAAACTCCCTCAAACGCAATCCCTACCGCATCCACATCAGCCACATGAACTTCCTCTGAATAGCTTCGAGCTTATCAATCAGGCCAAGCTGATAGGGGGGACCAATCAGGACCAGCATACTCCAGGAGCTGATGTACAAAGTATGAATAGAGTGATCTCAAAACAGCAGGGCTTGTCATACTACGAGTCGACCTTGCGATAAACCCCAACATCCGGTGAGCTCGTCTGCATAGGTTATAAACATGATCATTGAAGGAGAGATCGGCACAGAAGGTAACACCCAAATCCTTTATGGTGAACACCTTATCCAGAGGTTGACCATCCAATGTGTACTGAATGTAGCATAGATTGTGCAGTAAGCCAAAGGTCATGATAGAGCACTTAGAAAAGTTCAATTCCATATTGATTTTGGCAATGGAGTACGAAAAATTATAGTGTGAGACCAACATAAGCAACAGTACAAGTTGTGTACGCTTCGGCGGCACGATCCAGTGTCTGATTCAGCAGGATTGAAGTGATATAACTTTTTAGACCATGAGGTCGACAAAAGCATAGTTTCTACGTGAAAAATGTGATTTGTGTTGAAATAACAGTGTTTGGGGGCCCACTTCGAAAACAGCAAGTATAAAATTATATTTTTTTATGTAAATGAACATTTGAGCAATTAGTAAACTTTGGAAATTTAATTTTATGTAAACTTAGATTTTTTGTCTGCTAATAGAATTCTAAATTTTGATAAATTAAATTAAATTGCGTCTCTTTTTCAGAATAAGATTGTTATAAGATTTTTTGATTATGTGCTATATTTTGTATGTATTCATTGTTTTTCTGGTTGTATCATAATTTCAAATATGTTTGAATAAACATTCAAAGTTGTTCGTCACAATGTTTTAGACTTAATTGTTTGCCACAAATGTCCATGTAGCGAGTAAATAGCAGTAACGAAACACACCCCGGAAAATTAAATTAATGTAAAAAATGTTTTGTGTAAAAAATGATATGCATATTTAGAAAATATGACACATATGAGATTATTTGGCAGGAGAAGTGCTTGCCACGTATGGTGCAAAGCTGTGCAAGATAGGCTTTGCACTATGACGTAGGTGAGTGGGATAAAGCAATGTAGTCACAGATGAAGTCATATTGCATAGATGAATTATATGTGAAGGATTGACAGGTGTTTTAAAGATAAACAAAGTAAGTTTA
Organism: Philaenus spumarius; assembly: GCA_018207615.1. Taxonomy (NCBI): domain Eukaryota; kingdom Metazoa; phylum Arthropoda; class Insecta; order Hemiptera; family Aphrophoridae; genus Philaenus; species Philaenus spumarius. The sequence continues at coordinate 159,888 of JAGFPH010000234.1, read as the reverse complement.
TTGAGGTTAAGTGTTTGTTTTTGATTTTAAAGTAAAGTAGATTGAATAAAGAGTGTTTTTTATTGAAATTAAATAATAAAGTGACTGATAAACAAAGGATAATTCACATATAATCTTTTTATTAAATTGAATATTTTTTTATTTTTAACTTAGAATTTTTCTTGACTTCATTATTTTTTTTATCAAGTTTATTTACAAAATTTTTATTTTTATAACACCTATCGTTATATAGTATACACAAATTGCTCTCTAGAAATAATATTTAAAATTTATTAGTCTAGAACTAATTTTAACAATTTTCAATAAAATGGTTAAGTTTTATATAAATTACTCTTTTCTTAGGCTTACAAAATGTTCAACTCAAATGCATTATCTACTTAACATTTGGGATGTTGAAATTTACTTATTATTATAAAATTTTTTAACTACCCTGTACTCCATATTCTGAGAAAAAATTCCACAAATATTGGCATTAAAATAAGTTTACTTAAAGTTATTTGGCTTGACACTAAAATGAATTTACAATTTATTTTATAGGGTTGGCTCATGACACGTCCACAACGTGAAGCAGATGTTTTCCGAAATTTGTTTCAAAAGATTTATGACGATGTGCATCTATTCTTGCAGACAAAGTTAGTTGCTAAAATGGCGATCCTTGAATCCCTTTACATCCGCCAGTGCACAGACATTCTTTATGGACTTGTGCAACCAGACGATGATCATGCAGGTAAATAGTTGTAAAGCTAAGTATTGTCATCTAATATAATATAAAAGTGATATTCTAAAATAGACATATTCCCTTTCTTTCATACACAGTTAAGAGAAAAATATTTTTTAAACCAAGCATTGGTTGAAAATTCGTTAGAAACTGTCTTTATTGCAAAGAAAATAATGAAGTTAAAGTTTACTTATGTGGTACCGGTATTTGCATCACTTAAAACTGCATTCAAATGCTGTTGCACAGAAGGATAAAAAATTATAACAAGAAACTAAGCCTCTATATTACCATTTTTTGTCTAATTAAAATATATAATAAAACTTACAATAATGTGATATTTTACTGTTCTGTTTATCCATTGTAAATAAAACCTAATGAGCCTACATGATCAATGAATCTATGAAGGAACAAAATGTTACCTACAAAAATACAGTGAACTTAAAGTTATTTAATGCCAACATTTTCCACTGACGAAACCATAAAGACGATAAATTTTCTGTAGGACCAAGTTGGTATGGACCAACATATTCCTAATACAAAGTATCACGTACAACTAGAAAAGGTTGTACATTGAATATTCTTGAAGAATATAGCATGTATGCACAATTCACAAACAATTCTGATTTGTTACTTAACAACAAACCTAATTTTATCTCAGATGAAATATGAACATTACAATAGTTTTAATAAATATCCCAACCAAACAGATTAAATACCATGTAAATTAAGCAAAATCTACTACAGACTATCTCTGAAAACATTTGTCACCAGAAGAATCTTCATCTTTGAACAGATGGTCACAAAATTATATTATTCAAATGTATAATAACAACTCCATTAACTTATAGTGGAGATTTTAATTTTAAATATATATTTAATTTATTTATAAGTGCCTAGTGTTTTTGTCTGACAATATTACAATGAAAGTGAAGCTGTAACTTACTGAAAATCTTGGAAATC
>JAGFPH010000234.1:132447-148210 GCA_018207615.1 Philaenus spumarius | reverse complement strand
AAAGTCCTTGACCCTAGGGGTGGCAGAAGAGGGGGGAGAGGGGCTTAAAGGTACCATTTTTTGATTTTTTGCCTATATCTCAGTAGGGGTTGGTTATACTAAAAATATATATGTAAACAAAATTAAAGCTGACAAAATTCTCTACATTTTATATACATATGGTTTTTTTGCTATCTGTAACCGTTAATGAGATATACGCTCTCGAAGATTGGTAATTTTTGAAAAAAATGTTTCTTCGCATTGGAATACTTTATTATTTGTTCCCCACGCGGTCTACCCTCGTGAGCTCTCTCCAGTTCTTATCTCGTTCGTAGAAAGTCAAATTATTGTGTATTTCGCCTCAGTATATTATTTTATTTTATTATTACTGTTATGTCGCTATGTCGACGGAAAAATGTTTTGTTTCTTGCTTTAGTTGAGTTAGTTTATATAACTGTCATACGTCCGTAGGAAGTTGAATTATTGTGTTTTCGCCTTTATATTTTATTATTATTATATCCGGTATATTTTATTAGTATTATATGCGGTATATTTTATTGTTATTATTATTATATCGCAATGTCGACTCAAACGTATTTTGGAGGTATCTCTTCTTTAAATTTGTAAAAACGAATATATTGATGATAAAATGTTGCATGTATATACAGTTTATAACCTCAAAGCAAATCTTATAAATTATTGTAGAATAATACATATTTTATTAGTTCTATAATCATAATTTTAAAAAATCAACTTCGCTTGAAATTGTAATGATTGAAGTTGTAAGCATAAGCTCAAAGTATAACCTTTGCTGGGTTTTGTTTAAGTATTACAGATGATGGGTGAAATCAACTGTTATATTATTTTACTCACATACGCACTTATGTAGGTACGTACATACACTTGTTTTTATAGGAGTTGATAATAAATTAGTTTTTAAAGTTATTTTGGGCTTGAATCAACTTAATGTTTTTAACTAGAACCCCATACATTTGTTGATTCTTATTTTTCGCAAATAATAAATAATTTTGGTAAGAAACACTTTTATCTCATTTCTGATTTTATGTTTTAACCTATGTTGTATAAGTGCATATTCAGATGAATTTTTCTGCAGTTAAATTACTATACATTCTGTACATGGCCATTAAAAAATCAGTACTTCAAATATAATGAGGTGATTTTGTTAATTTATTTTTTTTAAATCTATTACATGCCCATTAGCCTTTTAGCAGACATCAAATCAATAATAAATGTTTTGCTTCGTACGCTAATGCATGTCAAGAGTCACAGGTGTAATAATATCAGTGATCCTCTACTGAGATGCACTAAGTCGTGGAGCATAGGGCTAAAATAAAATTTATTGGAAAGAGTTCTGGATTTCTAAGTGACCAAGAAATACTACTGCCCCTAGTATTTAGTGTGTTAAACAGCTTGCAATTGTTTTGTTTTGGCGGGGTGCCCAATCTTGCATAAAAATTACTCGGGCACCATTTTGGTTCCATTAATTCTATTTTGATGAACAAAAAAGCTCAAGCATACTGTGATAAGTGTACACTGTAATTGTTTTCTTAATGAAAAAGAAGGGACTGATAAAAGTTAACCAAAATATTTAACTGATTAAAGTTAAAGTTGATGCCAGAAAAAAATAACTGGTTTTGAAAGAAATTAAGTTTTTACTACTAAGTTTTAGATTATCACTCCTGACCAATATTTTCACTATTAACAGCGAGAGATAGCTTAATGCCTTGATGTGACTAAGTTCTAAAAATAGACAAACTCAAACAATGACAAGAGCAAGTATGGGTGGGTAGAGGTACCGACGGTACCGTTATGAATTATGAGAGCCTTGAGGTCATCTCCCTGACCTTGAGGGGAGAGTGAGATGACAAACAACGCTCCAATAACTTATAAATTATCAACTGTAGCCAACACTCCAAACAACTCAGCTTAAATACTAAACCTTTCAAGGACTTTTTTTACCGCGTAAAAGAAAAATCTCGTGAAGCTCCTGCGATAACAAGGACTACCTGTATCTTATGTATAAATGAATTATAGGATTTATAGGTATTAATACATAATGTTTTAAAATGTTCTATATGTCACAAACATAGCCTCCCTTTTCAAATAAGATTTGGTTTTCGCTTTTTTCAGTTTTATTATTCACAGCAATTTTTCGGAACCTATCAGAGTTTTTTATTCGTTTGATATCATTTTGTGATTCGAGGACCATTAAATGAATTCTTTTAGAAAACAACATTTTACAATTATTCAATTCAATTCTTTGATTTATCTACACATCTACACTCTACATTAATATTCAAACTAGGCCTAGTTTTGTTAGCAGTCTTGTAGTAGGAATATAAAAACTGGTGTTTTCAAAATAATAAATTTGAAATTGATAAATATTTTTATACAGTTCCTTTTACAACTAAATTACAAAACTTTTTTAGATTTTGAAAAGAACATACAAACAAATTTTACTACTTTTTATGTAGGTCTAAAGTAGAACCTTTTCCTTTCATTACTGAACATTTTTTGTTTCTTGAGCTAATAACTTTGTAAAATTTACATCTATCAATTTTTTACTGGCATATATAAATTCTTTGAACCTTTCTCTACAAAAAAGCTATGGAACACTTTCGAATTGGTATAGGGCCTATAATTACTATATTTGGCGAATTTTTGAAAATATGCTTGAACTTATAATAAAACACAAATCTCAGTAATAGACCACAAAAATTGGATAGACATCAATCTAAAATAGCAAAACACAACTTACCTTTAAGTGGTCCTTATATTGAAGGCAGAAGTTGCTGAAGCCTTGATTGTTTTAAATTTTGGTAAATACAATAGGCATTTAAATGTTAAACTATTTTCCTCCCTTGTTATTTGTTCGGAAAAGTTTGAAATGCCTGGCCACAATAAAGACATAATTAAATTTAAATAAAAAAATTAAAATACTTCTACACTAGACCTAACTCATTATTAAAAATCACTAACTCACTAAATAAAATCTAAACTGTCAATCACTACAACAGGGCAAAACAACTAAACAACTTATAACAAATTTACAAAACTATCCAACTGTAATGGCATGCTTATACTCAAGGGCTAATTGAATGACACTGATGGACGTGTTGTTTTGTTTGTTTACATTACCGTTAGCTAATCTTTACCGTTAGTTCTATCTTTAGACCCCTTCTGGCCAGCCAATAAACAATAACCGAAACTAAGGAATATTGAATGTTGTCACGAATGAAGACCCACCCACCGGCCGGCATTTCCATAGTGACAAATCTTTCCGGGCATCCACCAAATTAACTGACGTTAGTTTTAATCGTTAACCAATATTTTAACGATTAAGAGTTAAAAGTTAATCAGTTTTAAAACTAACGATTAAGTTAAAAGTTACCCATATTTTTAACGATTAATTTTAATAGTAAATTTTTTAAATCATTAATCCCAAGTCTGGTAATGTGCAACTATATTCACTTTAGGAGAATCACGAATTTACTCAGATCCCCAAATTCTTCAACCACGACAATTAACACACGATTTTTTATTTTACCTTGCGTTTTGTGACCTTGCGTCCTTTTAGGTTGACGACCTCGGTTTCAACTGCACTGAGTCATTTTCAAGTCACTTATATAAAAATCACACTACAACAATCACATTAGTTCAACAATTAAATAGTTCACAATAATTACAATTACCGTGGTTAAACGGTTCGTCAATTCTTTTATAAAATGTAAAAAATATGGATGCATCCTCTCGCGTACGTAGTTAAACTTGAAATGGTTTTATGTCCGGATTGAGTGAAAGTGGGGGAGGATTAAAGTCTATGCTTCATTGTTATCTATGTCTATTATTTTGTCGTACAACAAATTAGATTTGAATTTCAGTTTATCATTTAGTATTTCTGAAGGGCTGTTTTTGGAATATTTATATATTTGGAACTCTTCTAGTACATCCATTTCCCTGCTTTTGTTGCACGTTTTTATTATTTCCATATTTTCTTGGATAGACCGGTATATGTGTCCTGATTCGACTAGGTGTTCAGCGAAGATTGAACTCTGTTTAACAGCATTTTTAGGTTTATGTTCCTGGAACCTCTGGTGGAACGACCTGCCCGTCTGCCCTATGTAAAACTTTGGGCAATCTCTACAATTTATTTTGTATATGCCGCTTTTTTTATAAACATTGTCTCCTGTTGTAGATGGTTTCTGTAATAAACGTCCCATATTACTGTTAGTGCGGCAAGACAAAACATAGTTATGCTGTTTAAGGATGTTGTTTATCTGGTTATGGAAGATTCCACTATACGTCATACTCTCATATTTCTTTTTTCTATCAGGCACACTAATCTTAGGTGGTCTTTCATATTTCCTCACTATCCTATCAACGATGATGGGGTTATAACCATTTTCCTGAGCTATATATTTAATGGTGTTTATTTCCTCACATCGGTCGGCTATCGATAAGGGGGTGTTTAATAACCTTTTTACAAAGCAATTGAATGCAGCCATTTTATGTGCTCTGGGGTGATAGGACGAGTTATGTATAATGAATTAACACACCTTTTCAAGTGAAAAGAAGCTTGATTTATAAAAAGTACATCATTTCAACCATAAGTTTGTATAAAATTACATTAAAAACACACAATTCATTTGAGTTCAGCTAACCTAAGCATGCAACTGGATTTTTTGCATGTTTCAAATCCTATTGGCTAGGTAGACCTTTTTTGATTACATAAAATTTCAAAACATTAAAGACACATGTACTTATTAATATCAAGTTGGAAAATAATTTTTTTCAAATAATGCTATTATTTTTCGATGAAAACACTAAAATAGTATTTACAACACTAAAATACATTGGTTATAATGTTGTCTTTTGCATCCTAAAGGTACCTTTACACTGGGACACATGTATGAGGACTTGTATGAAATACAAGTCAAATTGACAAATCACTGATACAAAAGCTCATACATTTTATGAAATATCACATCTCAATACCTCGGTTTCTGAAGTGGAAAATAAATGGTGCAATATAAAAAGTCAGTACAGCCGAGAATTGTCAAAAGTAATTGCAAATATTAAAAGTGATAATATTAAGGTTCTTCAGGTGACAATATATATAAACCAGTGTCCCAGTGTAAACATACCTTTACACATAGAAAAATGTAACTTTAGTAACTATCCTATTTTTACATCCAATCTGGGGTATGTTGTGAAGATCAAAATGTTTCAGGGTGGTCATGTCTTTTGTATCAAGGTAAAATAATTTTTGTAGTCTAGGATATATTATCACTTCAGTTTACTTAATGTTTAATTTATAAAAATGTTGTCTATAGGATGAAAGTGACACAATCTTTGAGTACGTAGTTGGTGACGATGGCAATTGGCAACATTGGTCAGAGAGAGTAGAGGAATACTGTTATCCTGCTGATTCAGTACCAGAGTATGCTAGCATCCTGGTTCCCAATGTAGATAATGTACGCACAGGGTTTCTAATACATACTATAGCAAAACAATCTAAAGCTGTACTTCTTATAGGTAATTAATTGCCTTCTGAATTATAGTATAAATAATTCCTAGTTATATATTTTCACAATTAATTATTGGCTGCTATGTAGAAACTAATAGAAATGTTTAATCATACATTGGGATCCTTTCTGATAGAAACGAAATAAATAATATTACTATGGAAATTCATTTTTAACCTTTAAGCGAGCGCACAGGATGTATTTTAACCTCCAAGTATGTAAATTTACCTATAAAAATAAACAATTTGTACAGTTAAGCCCAATCCCTTCCTAGAGTTGATTCGTTTCTGTCAGCACTACAAAGACTGCTGGGTGCATTTTAAAGATTATCAGTAAAATATCTCAAAAAGATAAGGGACTGTAAGCAGCGTGTGAGCTGGAGGCTGAGGTGCAAACAAATTTTCCTAATATATTTTGTACTCATGTAGACAGCTATATGAGTATAAGGTCATTTAAGTTTTAAACCAATTTTACCTTGATTTGTTAAGTTTTGCGTTTTTTTTACTCTCCCCGTGACCACTAGTGTTATGAATAAGGGTGTACCCACTTAACCCTAGCTGTGTTTGACTGCTCAATTGAGCACTCACAACGCTTGGCCTAGATCTCACACTACTTAATTGACAAGCATACTTTGTATTGAATATTTTACCCTCTAAATATCATCTAATCACAATAAAACAAAAACCTTTGGAAAGGAAATGATTTAAACTTTAACTTTTGTATTTAAAAAACTAGATTTTACTGGTTAGATGTTATTCATACAGCAGTGGGAGTATAGACTTTTTTTTAATTCAAACCACTGCATGAGATCGCAACGCAAGTCTGTTTCCCACGCTGATCTAACGGTCATTTTGTATTCCTTTTATCGGCGCAAACTTTGGACAGTATATTTTAATTTTGTGGAACAAGTAATAACATGTGAAATAGTTTACAAAATGAGAATTTACAAGTATACGGATAAATTCTATGATTTATTCTCTACACTTTCTTATAATAATATTTCATATTTGGGCAAGGGGTATATTCCTAAATTACTATTCAAACTAAGACTAGTTTTGTTGGGAGTCTTGTAGTAGGAACATAAAAACTGGTGTTTTCAAAATAAGAAAATTGAAGTTGATAAATATTTGTGTACAGTTGTATTTAGAACTAAATTACAAAACTTTTTACATTTATGAAAAAAATTACAAAAAATGTTTACTACTATTTATGTAGGCCTTAAGTTCAACTTTTCCTTTCGTTACTGAACATGTTTTGTTTCTTGAGATAATAACTTTGTAAATTTTACATCAGTCATTTTTTTACTGGCATACATAAATTCTTTGAACCTTTCTCTGCAAAAAAGCTATGGAAAAGCTATTGGATTGGTTTATAATTACTATATTTGGCGAATTTTTGAAAATATGCTTGTACCGGAATGGCTTGACTTCGGAAAAACGTTAGCGTGAACAGTTCAAGGGTTAAGGGTTAAAGACTATGAAGTGTATTTAATGAATTATTAATTTACTTAATTGTCCTGTAAAATATTTGTTTTACTTAAAAGCAGTTTAGCACAATGAAAGTGATGCTTTGCATTTATTGTTTAAACAAGTTTTTTTATTAATTTGCATGATAGGATTTCATTTCAGATAAGCAATTTTTATCATATGTATGTTTAATTATTAAACATTTTAATTAAAACAATTTACTTAAATTTAGGTGAGCAAGGAACAGCTAAAACTGTTATGATTAAAAGCTACATGTCCAACTACGACCCAGAAGTGCACCTCAGTAAGAGTTTCAATTTTTCTTCAGCAACTACACCCAATATGTTTCAGGTATGACTATTATAGGTAGTCAGGATCAGTTAAAAAAGAATGTGGTTCCTCCCAATTTGTGATAATAAAATTGGATGGATCTAGTCTGTGAAAAAAGAGAAGGGACGTAATATGTATCCATTTCATTTATTTCTAATGCTTTCTTACAAACTTTTTGCATAGCAAAAGTCCACATATCCAGTTTGAAACCGAAAGATATTAGTATACAATTTTCTGGAATAATTAATTTATCTACACCATTAATTTATAATAATTTATTATTATCTTATAATTTATCTTTATAGCTATGGAAATGAAAAAGCCTATGTGTAACATTTTTCAAATGACAATATAAATTGAATGAGTTATCAAATTTAAGGTCTTTCAAAGTTGTATAGTTTTTGTACTTAAACTTTAGCACAACCATTTTCTTAAAAAAGCAAAAAAAATTTATTGTTTTATATTGCCTCTTTTTTAAGATATCAAATTTGTCATTTCTATTCTTTTACTAAGTGGTTACTGTTCATTTTCTTGACACAGGTTATACTTTGATACAGGTTGTTAAGAATAGAAACATCATATGTACATGGAATATTGTTGTATTTACTGTGTTGGTATAGGATAGGATGTGGGGTTGAACAAACTAATTAAACACATAACTTAACTATTATCCTTTGTTCAATTGTTTTGACAGTTACACTATATGATAGGAAATTAAAAGGGCTACAAAAAAAGTGTCTTGACATTTTTTGTTTAAAAGTACGGTTTTTGGTAATATAGGTTTGAAATTTTCAAACAACCGCCATATTGAAACATCCCTTATTTTTCTTAAAATATATTATTGTTAGATTAAACTTCATGCCAAATTTGAACTCAACCGGTCAAATGTTTCTCTAGATAGGAATTATTTTGTAAAAAAAAAACAATGGCGGATATCTGGAAAACTAAGGTTTTCCGGACCTATGTTCATATGAACAATTTTGCTTTTTTTAAGCCCCCTATCATCTCCTGAAGTGGTGCCAACCTCTCGCAAAACACCCTGTATATCTTCCTTAATTAAATTTCATTACAAATTCATTCCTCATTTATATTACAAATAATACATCAAATAAAATTTTACAATTTATGATACAATGAACAAAAACAAGAAACTATTTACAGAATATTTACAACAGGTTAAAAATTATTTTTATCTTTTCCTCAATGGTATTTTAAGTATAAATAGCCATAGCCTGTGTTTAATCATTTTAATTTTGATTGTATTCATCCAATTTATTGTTTAAACTTTTAAAAATTTATTTTTATCTTCCAATTTATTTTCATTCATTTTTGCTTCTAATCTCTCAAAATTATTTTCAAGTTTTTTATTTAAATTATCATTATTGTGTTTATCATTATTTATGCTGTCTAACTCCCGGTGCAACTCAACTCACGCCATTTACTGTTTATGCAAAATGTGATTTTAAATATTGTCCTATTAATAGTGTAAGTTATTTTTAGGTCTGAATTTTAAATACTAAACATTTTTCATTCATTTACTCATATCTATTATTTTGTTTGACTACACTTTTCTTTAATTATTTACTGTTTCTTATTAGCGAATTTCCATAGGAAAAATGAGCTATTGCAGTGGCCCTTATGGTGAGACCCAAGGTCGGGAGTAGCAAATGAGCACCGATCATGGTCCCCAGAACACGTTTTGGGGTGTCATTAAAATTCATATATATATATATATATATATATGTATATATGTGTTCGCACTCTAGCGGCCGCATTTTAAGTCCGATTTGGTCCAAATTTGGTACACGTGTTGGTTGTCTACGTAGCTCGGACGAGTTCGTTAGCCAAAAAAATCCAACAACCGGAAGTACGTTTTTTGACCGGAAGTAACTATTTTTGGAGATTTTAACTACGAGAATGAAACTTTTTTACAGTTTTTTCTAAACAATATAAATGTGTAGGATGTTATTCTGCACATTTTTTTCTTTACGCGACCTTATAGCTCGCTTGGTTCCTCCAAAATCGGCCAAAATGTAAAATACCAAAAAAGTACCCGGTTCGAAGCCAAGTGGTGCAAACTTCCGACACCACTAGGCGCAAACAAATTCTACTAATATATTGCGTACACACAGACAGCTGTTCAACGCCTTCGTGAGTAGACCTATTACCCAAATTGTTGGTTGAAACCCTAAAACATAGGTATATAAACTTAATTTTGGAAATTTGCTCAAGTCACGTCAGCGGTCCAGCTGCGTGGTGGAATTATTTATTTAATTAAAATTTGTCTAAAATGCATCCATGGAGAAAAAAATCCAATCCCCAATCTGGTGAGTCATGGACTTTTATGTCAGGGTTATCTTAACTTAGTAAAGTTGATCCAGTTATAAGTGCTAGATGCTCGCCCTCACCCTTTTTACCTTACAGCTTAGGTTGTTACATAAGCTAGAGCATTTCTGCCACTAGAACATTTCTTAGTATTTAACTGCTGCTACTCGAAATCCTCCTTCTTAGTTACTCACATCTAACTATTAGTGTAGTCACTGTTTGAAAATTATTTAATTGTTTACTTTTATTGTTTAGCGCATAATAGAAAGTTATGTTGACAAACGAGTGGGAACTACGTTTGGACCACCAAACAACCGTCATATGACGATATTTATAGATGATATCAACATGCCAATAGTGAACGAATGGGGTGACCAAGTGACCAACGAAGTCGTACGACAATTGATGGAAATTACTGGATTCTATTCTTTAGATAAACCAGGAGATTTCTGTACAATAATGGATATACAGTTTTTAGCTGCTATGATACATCCTGGAGGAGGAAGGAATGATATTCCTCCTCGACTGAAGCGAAGGTTTTGCATTTTCAATTGTACTTTGCCAACTGAGAAATCAATGGATAAAATTTTCAGTAAGTTTCATAATGTATAACTATGTTGATTATTGTTTGGTTTTAAATTAATATAATTGTTAATTGTTTTATTATTAGATTCATTTAGAAAATTAAATAATAAAATTCTGTCAGTATCTGAGAAAAAATTATATGTTTGCATCTTCATCATGTCTATTTTTGATCCACTACTGCAATACTTGAGAGCTAGCTAATGCGTAAAATGGAGTTAGGAATGGTAACTTGGTACAATAAACTCTACTTAGTCAATCCTTATAGGACTAGACCTCTGGTTTATTCTATAGGCAAATAAAATGTAAAAAAACAATTATTCATCAAAAGTTTTGTTCGTCATTTACTTCCCTTGCTCGCAAAATATTAATAAAATTAAGATTTTCTCGACTTTACAGATTTATCACTATTAAACAAACACGGAACTTATCAATTATGATTATAACCTATTACTGAATGAACAAATGCAGACTCACTTCTAATAATGACAAATCGATGAATTAAAAACATACCAATAATAAAATAAACAATGATAAATATTGTGTAATACGTATTAGATACAACTGAAAAAAGTTACTTTCTTTTGTTCTTTGTGTTCGATTGTTTTGATGAATCTATAAACGTGCAATTTTATTGACATTACATGAACCCTTTCTGCTAAAAAATCAAGTGACATACACACTTGTATAGTGATGTACAAGCGATGATCGAATTTTTCTGACTTTTATGGGAACAGTAGTGAGTTAATTCCTGGAAGAGGGAGATAAAATGATCACAATTAAAAAAAGAGTCTACTGCTATAATGTAGCACTACTACTACAATATTGCTACTAGACGAGAACTAGAAATGATAATGACCTTTGTGCATTCCAATTTGTCCCTGTAATAGGGATAGATATAGCATGACATTCTAGTCCTTTTTTAAATAACACAAATAGTTTCAAATCTTATTTTCTTATACATATTGCTTTTAAATTTTGTGTTTTTATGAAATTTTTAAAATAACTTAAGTTATATTTTAAAATGATTTCATCTTGTATGTTTTGCCTCATTGGCTATTTGAACTAAAATATAAACTTGATATTTTGCAGGCATCTTGGGCGAAGGGTATTTTTGCCAGACAAGATTTAAAGAAGAAATTGTTCAATTTTTACCTCGTCTGATCGCATTGACACGTATAGTTTGGCAACAGACTAAAGTAAAAATGTTACCGACTCCGGCAAAGTTCCATTATGTATTTAACTTAAGAGATTTGTCTCGTATTTGGGAAGGAATGTTGAACATAAGAGATGAAGAATGTCCTAACATTACATTGCTGTTGAAACTTTGGAAACATGAATGTTGTCGAGTTATTGCTGACAGGTATTTAAGTTTGAATGCAATATATTTGTGTTTATGTAAGTTTAGGGTAGTCCATCTCAGCCTTAAGATGCTTGTATTACAGTGTGAGCGAAAAGTTAAGCAATTACGAATTTATGATAAATTCAACTTGATAAGCAACGTTTTATGTAGTAAATTTAATTTTAGGTTGGGAATAATACATGTGAATTATCACTGCATAACCTTGAATCAGTAGCATATAAATATACATTGATCGAATAAGCCTCCCTTTTTTTACACGTATGCTGTTTATAAGAAAACTATCATGTGTTTTCGACAATCTCAATGTGCATTTATTCTTGAGGGTTATTTTAAATAGTTTTTATTTAACATAACAACTTAAAAATTTTACTTATTAGTAACTGTTAGTCACTCTAAAGGCCCATTTACACTTTGATTAGTGCGCGAGTGCAAGTGATTAGTAATTAGTGATTCTTGTGAGTGATTAGTTCAAGTATGTAGTGCCAGTATAGTGTCCACTGTACTGTTTAGCTGCTGCGCTTAGTTTAATTGTTGGCCGTCGAAAAGCAAGTATGGTCAAACAACCTCAACAAGCTCACTTGCAATTGCAAGAAATACTGAAAGAAATATTAAACGCTGTGGCGTCAAAAAGCGAAGAACTTTGTTAAGTGTAAGTAAACGATTAGACTGACCAACAGTTTTAAATGTCAAATCTTTAGAAAATTTTTGTGGCTATTCTAAATTGTCACCACAAAATGCAATTAGGTTGTCTCAATGGATTGAAATGTCGCATACGAGAGTCTCAGATAATAAATACACCACTTTATTTATCAGTAACCTACCACATTCATGTAGTGTTGAAATTGTGAGTACCTGATCACAGGAAAAGACTTAATTACTGTTGAAGTTTCTTGAGTTCTTTGGAGAGAAAGTTATTTTCCATAGTTTACGCCACCTAAGTCCCTAGATTTATCTTCAATAGATTTTTGTTGTTGTACATAAAAAAATGCACTTTGCACGATTAACCAACTCAAACTGAACATTGAAGTGAAATGTTACATATCAGTGCTTACTTACTTCTTGTGAGTATGTCTGGTATCAGGTCTCTCTTATAAACAGTGGCAGCAAGTCTCCAAAAGGTATTGTCTGTCAGTACTTTGTCAAGGGTGCATTGTGCATCAAGCACAAACGTAGAATTACTAGCAATTGATGCTGCTATAGCTCCCATCGCCAGTGTTGAAAAGTAGGATTATGTATTCTCAGCAACTATATGAGTGCACTGCAGCTTTTGAAGCAGTACAAACAATCAAACCACTATTGTAGAGTGAAAGATATTCACTCTATGCTGGGAAAGCTAAAAAGTAAAAACATTTGAAGGGTGCTGGTGAAAAAGGATATTAGTCACAAAACATGTTTTTGAAATAGTCTAATATTTCATGTTATTGCATGTAGACCCTACAATAACAATTTATCTTTTGTTCAAAATTTATAATTTGATGTTGAATATATATTTTACTATAACTGACGTACTATTTTGTTACTTTTCAAAAGTTAAAATAATATAAGTTATATACCAAGTACAATTTAAAACAGGAAAAAGTGATCATAGTCACAGCTACAATGGAAAATGACAAAGGGGAAGAATGTTCTTATTCCATTGCTGCAAGTACTAGTATATTATTCCATTCTTGGTGGGTGATTTAGCTGTACAAAAATATAGTAGTTAAAAATTAACTTTATTAAAATACAAAATATAAGACTCTATGTAAAACTTTTTTACTTGTTAAAAATGTTAACTGTTAAGAAATACAAAATCATGCCAATATTACAGGAAAGAAACATAAAAAATACACTATTTTTATCATCATAAATTACTAAAATAATAAGAACTGGAGAATTTGTATGAATTTTATGTTATGTGAGCAGGGGTACTGGTGCCGGAACGCCGTTCCAGTATTGCTTTTAATTATTTTTTTAACGTTTTGTTTTAACATTGAACTGGACAATCCACTCCATAATCACACTCATTCAACACTCGGTTCAGAATTTTACGTCTTCCAATCGCCTAGTAAATCGAAAAATCTCAAGATATCCCCACAGTACAGTGCGTTGCGACTATGATAGCCAACTACATTGTCCCTCGAAATGGGACAGCTTGGGAGCACCAGACACCTTTTTGCCAGGCTCGCGCCACGTTTTTGATGTTCGGCGAGCGCTGCGAACGACTACAAATAAGAGCCCAATGATTCAGAATCGAGGCGGCCGAAAAGTTTAAAAACCAGCGATGCTTAAACTATTATATTATTAACTTTTTTGGCATGAGGCATAAAGGTTATTGACTAAATAAGAGACATTTTGCCAAGTTTTTGTTTAAAATAGTATGTCTCTAAAATTTGCTATATGTGTTATACAGTATACAAGTACAAAAATAGTTATATATATGCCTACACATGTGTACTTTTCTTATAAAAGTAAGCATATTATCTGCACTCTTAAACTCACCAAAGATATGTAAAGTAGGGGTTTAAGAAGTGAAAATTTCAAAATTTTCCAAAATCCTGGGCTACCCCTTTTGGTCAATTCCGGTCAGTTACGGCAACGTTCCGATACTGAAAAAATTACGAGTAAACCCCTGTATGTAAGGTATTTGAAGATGCATGAAAGTAGTGTCCTCTGCAGTGTACTATTCCCTTATATGTTGTAGGTTGTTTTTATTTCTACTAGTTTGTATGTTTGATAACTACTTTAGGCCTATATACAGATTTAGTAAATTTTCTTTGTAATAATGGTCTTATAAGTTTCAAAATATAGTTTTAAATTCTTAATATAAGTAACAACCATTGTGCTCCAGATGAATTAGGCGACGATATCCATTAAGGGTATTCGCCTATAAAAAAGTAGTTAAAAAAAAAGTAGTTCAATAAAATTTAATTATGAATTAGAGTTGGATACTTGGTAATAAATCAATACAGCAGAAGAACGTAAAGTAAAAATTAAATAAAACCAGTTCTTGTAAAACTTCCCATTGTTGCTTAAAAGGAATATAATTTGAGTGCCATAACAGATTTGTATGCCATATTTTTCAGTTAAATCACATAAGAATATTCAGATATTTTTTCTATAAACAAAATTAACTATGGTAAATAATTGTGTCAAAAGAGATAAGATTTAAATTAAAAATTGATAAACTCTTGAGCCAAAAGTTAATTGCATATTTCTTCTTCCTCCCTGTACCTTCACATTTTCCCCTAAACGTTTGAGTTACAGGTGTTCAGAATAAGTTGAGACCAAGTAAAAGTAGTTTAAAATCAAAGATTATAAATCTCTCTTCTATCGTCCTTTTCGAAGAGAAAAGTAAAAATTCCAGATAAATGTCATTGTACTCGCACTGAACGTTGTTTGATGTGGGAGAGTTTAATTTGGTGGAAGTAATAAGAGCATCAGCTGCGAGTGTTATGACTTATCTCAGTATTTTTTGCTGTTAGTAAGGGTGAAGGTTATTTTGGCATTAACGCAATTAGTGACATTTTTTTATAACATAGTGTTCTGTAAATATAGAATTTCTTATAAATATATTATATATTTTCACAAGTTTTAAAGTTTACAAAATAGTAATACATTTGCCTGCTTCCAAATAATGATTAAAAATAATAACTTTGATAAACACAGCCAAGATATAATCTTATTCAAAATTACAATCTTAATACCGCAGTATTTAGTAACACTTAAATCAATTCAGCACCTAAACAGACTAAACTATAGATCTAGGTCGTTTCTTTTTTTTCCAAAATTGGAATTATTAATAACCCAAATTTTGAATCCTGGCCATACGATTGGTGGTAAATACGATTTAATAAGAATTTGTGAAAAAGACAATAATTATATTTAGCTAATTGTTCACATTTTTTAATTATTATTTTGTTTGGGTTTCAACAATTAAATTAGATAAAAAACGTTACCTTGGAAATAGAACTACAATAGTTTTAAAACATTCGCAATGTATTCAACGTGCAGAACACTTCAAAACTGGAAACTGACGACTATTATTCAGAGCAATCAAGAACTTATCATTCAAGGAAAGAATTTCTCCTTCTATTAGACGGCAAAGAAACTTCGGAATCCTCAAGAAAGAAGACATCAAGATCACTGGCCTCCTTGTATTAGACGACAAAGAAACTTCGGACTCCTCAAGA
>JAGFPH010000234.1:118297-132437 GCA_018207615.1 Philaenus spumarius | reverse complement strand
ATTATAAAAATAAACTTATCTTATCTAACAACATTTTTGGTAATTTAAAATAAAACTGAATCAAGTAGGCCTAGGGGCTTACTTGTTAACAAAACATACTTAAAAGCAATAATAAACTAATTAACGTTTGTTCTATTAAATTACTTCAAAATTTAAAAAAACACTAGGCTAGGCCACCGCAACGTAAAACTAAACTGCTGGTAAGGTTATAATGTAACGAAATTGCTACGTTTAGATACAACACAGACCAGAAAAAAAGCGGGAATTAATTAGTTTAAGATTTGGACTCTAGATTTCAGCACAATCCAGACAAAATAAATTAATGCAGATAATTTGTGTGGCCAGTCCTACTGGCCTTCCGAGCGTTCGAGGGATTTTAACTTGTCCAGTACTGCTGGCCATCTGAGCTGAGAGGAACGTAACTTGCAAAAACAATTTAGACTTGATAAAGAAATGGCTGTGGCCAGCACTACTGGCCTTCCGAGCCCAGAAGACTTTATTAAAAATCCTACCAGGGTGCAAAGGGTTAAATGTGGCTCTTAACCATTTCAAAATGGCGGCAGATAATACGTTTCAATTAATAGTAAAAAACTAATCAAATGCAAAAAGTTTAACAAATCGCAATAAAAGTAACTGCACCAACTGCAGTTTTGTATTTTCAGGAGCAATTTTCTATTTATTGGAATTGGTTGGCAAATAAAGTAGTTATGATTTGTTAGAAATTTACGATTGTTATTAACCCTAGAACCGGCAGATCGCACGAAACGTGCGACACATTTGTAACGAGTGATTGTATTGAATATTTTACCCACTAAAAATCTTCCAATCTCAAAAAGACAAACACCATTGGAAAGGTAATGTTTCAAACTTTAATTTTTGTATTTACAATTTCTTTCTAAAACTTATATTTACATACGTAATCATCGTTGCAGTTTATTAGTTTTCTACAAATCAATCGGCGCCCGAAAATTCATACAAAACATAACGAAATAACTCAACTTTCGTCAATCTCTAAAGCCCGCCCAGTAGGTTGTCTTAGTTAAACCTATGTATTGATGGATTCATCACAATTTCCCCTATCCAAAACGTCCATCCAATCAAAAATCGGACAAATAGTTCTGAAGTTGTACGGGGTTTTGTAGACCCTTGCAATTGGTCAGTTTTCCAACTAATAAACAGCGTTATTTATTTCACGTGATATCTGTGTGACCTCAATCGTTTTTTAGAGATATTTTAGTATCTTTGTAAACATAATGTTTCAAGCTTACTTTCCCTGTAAACCAAATATGCTATATTTGAACAGTTTATTGTGTAGGACAGTGGGAAAGTGACTGCTAATACGGTCTCATCTAACGTTCAAATCTGAAGCCTAACAGACTTTTACAATATGGCTAGACATAGGAGTTTGCGCGCATATCTTGTACAGACGAGAGTTTTCTATATTTTTATAACTTTTGTTATTCAAATAATTCTAAGTCAAACACTTTTATGAAAAGATAATTTACAAGTATACAGTTCAGTTCTTTTATTTATTCTCTACACTTTGTTATAATAATATTTCATTTTTGGGCAAAGCATATATTAGTAAATTACGTTTCTAACTTGGCATACTTTTGATAGCAGACTTTTAGTAGGAACATAAAACTCGTGTTTTCAAAATAAGAAATTTGAAAATGTTAAATGTTTTATACAGTTCTATTTTTAGAACTAAATTACAAAACTTTTTTACATTTATGGAAAAAATTACAAAAAATTTTTACTACTTTTTATGTACACTTGAAGTTGAACTTTTATTTTTCGTAACTGAACATTTTTTGTTTCTTGAGCTAATAACTTTGTAAATTTTACATCTATCATTTTTTTACTGGCATATATAAATTTTTTGAACCTTTTTCTACAAAAAAGCTATGGAACACTTTTGGATTGGGATTCATTTACTGTTTTTGGCGAATTTTTGAATAAATGCTTGCACACGCCAAAAAATCCATTTTTTTTATAGCTGCCGGTTCTAGGGTTAATCAAAATAAAAATCATTAGATTTTTACATTAAAACATTATTTAAACAATAGAAGAGAGTTATCATTCAAACCTTTCACATTAAATTAAATGTTCGATGTGACCTCCATTGGTGACAGCGCACTGCTCTATTCTTCGTGCCGTACTTGCTCTAACACTCCAGGCATACTTTCTACCCCTGTTCTATTGTTTGAATAATGTGTTAATGTACAAATATATTATTTTACTAACAACTATGTTTGTTTTTCCATTAAAATAAAGTTCTACCAAGTACCTTTGGTAATTAGTGTAAATCGTTATATTCCGTAATTTAAGTAGTTTTATGATATCTTTGTAAACTGTTTCATTTCATAATCTCGGGCCATTCAAAAGGACAGGGACAAGTACCGTTAGCCGCTTCTATCTGGCTTTTTGAAATAGGTCATTGGTGTGATCAATTATGATTGGCCAATCTACCTGAGGAAAAAGAGGAGAATATTCCGTTTAGTTTTATAGAAAGATTTTTGTTAGCATTAGTTTAGATTTAAAACCCTCCGATGATGGTAACTTGGTTACCGAAATTTACATCAGGGAACTGGAATAACAATATCAATGTCAAAATGAACCATTCTTAAGATTTATCCAATTTTGTAGCCTATCTTCCTGATCCTAAGATGTATTTATTTTTTAATTGACAGTGGCAGTTGATGCTTGGAGACATGTAGCAACTTGCTGTAACAGACCAATGTTCAGCATAAGCACTCTAGAGTTCAAATTCATTACAGTCATATTAGCCTTCCACTGGACTAGGAGACTAGAAGTTGTAAATCGAATATGATTTGCATTTTTTGTGTGAGAGAAGTTCTTATATGGTCCATGAGCAGGCCATTCAATTAACTTTGTATAGTTCTTTCTTTGCCCATGCCTTTTTAGTAGCGGGTCAAGGGTAAGAATGGTTGTGTTATATTATCATAGAGCCAGTACATCATGTACTACTTGCGGACAGAGCACTCATGCCCAAAAAATGTTGCATGTTTTTGGTATCTATCTCTTGATGTGTTTCTCCATACTAGCTTTGTGTCTAGGTTAATGCCTAAGTTTATTATAGTATCAGAACAGGTAATCCTCTGGCATATACAGTCCAATTAACTACCCAATATGAATTTTCTGGGTTTACAGATAGACCCATTCTCGTGCACCAATATTTTAAATATTTAATTGAACTCTGAATGATTCCAACAATAAT
Organism: Philaenus spumarius; assembly: GCA_018207615.1. Classification (NCBI taxonomy): domain Eukaryota; kingdom Metazoa; phylum Arthropoda; class Insecta; order Hemiptera; family Aphrophoridae; genus Philaenus; species Philaenus spumarius. The sequence goes on along the minus strand of JAGFPH010000234.1, from coordinate 129,196 downwards.
ATTACATAGTACCACTCATTCCTTATTGTTACAAATATTATCACAATTTTTCCAAATATCAAACATTTGGCATACTAAGTTGATGTTGTCAATTAAAAATTACGTTATATTATTGATGACTTGATTATATTTTCTTTTACATAAAAAATAGATTATATCTAGCTATGTCTGTTTTTTATTTGAGACCATCATAATATTTTATTGTTCATTTCTTTATATGTAGATAGTTTTTGAGAACATATGAAATGCATGTATGGATTCAATATGTAGTTTATTTACTAAATTTAAAAGTTTGTTTATACAAAATAGATTGATGACAGAATGTTTTTCATACATATAAAACTGTTTAAACTTTTTATCATTAAGTCACTCTTAAATTTTGCAGTTTATTTCAAGAAACCTCTCTATAAGATCCTTTGAAGGATTTATTAATTTTAAATTTCTGATATGTTTACAAAAACCTAAATATCATTAGAGATGCATAACTCTCACTTGCCGTTTCAGGAATAAAACATTGCAGTACAGAGCATAAACTAGCAGATTTTATATAATGCAAATGAAATACTGATTAACGATAATAATGTACAGACAAAGATAATCACCACAGGTTTTTACATTAAAATAACAACTTTATCATTATGTATTTGTATATTTGATCAAAATGGAACTAATGTAATACTATCAAATAAATAGTTTATGTTGTGGTACAGGTTTACAAATCAAACAGATCGTGAATGGTTTGATAATAACTTGATCCAAACTGCAAAAACTTATTTAGAAGATGATGCAGAAATGTTTGATCCCACAGATACGTTCTTTGTGGATTTCCTAAGGGATATGCCTGATCCTACTGGAGATGAGCCAGAAGATTTTGTTTTGGAAGCTCCTAAAATTTATGAAGAAATACCAAGGTACTTTATCAAGTAAACTATGATCTTTATTAAGTAACTAGGATAAAAAAAAACATGTTTAACACATTACTAAACATTTTGATTCGGTAGTTTTAATTTAAATTGTTTCAAACTAAAAACAAGAAAATTATCAAAGTATAATATAGTTTACAAAATAAATAATAGTAATAACCATCATTTAAAATATGAATTGAGAAAAATAGAAGTTTAACTGAACTTCTGACTATTATTTTGCTTTCAAAAATATAATTACTTCTGGGATGTACTGCCCTAATGTTACCACAGTAAGATTAAAATGGTTATAAATATACACGTATTGTAACATTTTAAGCCTTGAGTAAAGGGTATAACTATAAATCAAGGGGTTGATTTTATAACATTTTAACCCAGTTGGGAAAGAAATAGATTTATGAAAGTTAAAGGGTCCTGGCAAAACACAACTTAAGAGAATATGCAAAGTTAAATTCACGAAATTAGCATAATTGTTAACCTCAAAATTTGGCAGAAGTCCCCGCACTTAATTTACGCCTTAACAAGTCAATAAGTTGATATTATTCATGAAATCCGCCTATTCCGAATTCCTGCTAAACCGAACAGTGTTTGGTCCCAATTAGTTAAACACTTTTTGCTACTGTATTAACATTTATTGTTACAGTATATTTTTTAAAGATTTACCAGCACAAGCAAAAAGTTTCCTGAATGTAGGATACTCGTACTTCTTCCTGATTTTCTTTTACCATAAATAATTTTCTCCAAAATTTATAACAGTATCACAATGAAATTAGGCAATTGAATATATTCCAATAATCAGAGCTCAAAAATTAATTTACATTAAGACCTTGATAATGCAGCACTCTTGAGGATTTTCAAGCCAGATTATCAAGATCTTTTTTTAAACCCGGTTTAAACAGGAGAAATAAATAAAAATATGAACATACAGTATATAGGCCTACTCTAAAAACTGCATTATTGCTTTACATTGGTAGTAAAATATACTGTACTTTTTTTACACATAAAAAATATCAAATTCTTTAAAAAAAATTAAAATTATTGCAGTACATATTAACCCTTCGTACGCTACAATGAAAAGAGTAAAAAATCACTCTAGTGCTTAGTTAGGCGAAAAATAAAAAAATGATTATTTGTTAAAGTTTTCTTTTTTTTAGTTCTGTATGTTTGTTATCACTGAAAAATAAATATTATTAAAATAAAAATTTACGGTACTATAAAAATAGTATAAATTGATAGCGTAAAATTGGTGATTTTTTATTTATTGATTTTTTTTTTAATTATATAAGTCTGGTATGAATAAAAAACAAATGTGATTAAAAGAAAGTGTATTATTGGTTATAAACAAAGAATTAATAAAGGCTACAACAATAACAAGCACAAGCCTAAACATTAGTAAGCTAGAACTGAGTATAAGCTGCGAGCCAGCGAAAATATCCGCTTCCAGCGTACAAACGGCAACTGAATGCATACGCATGTGACAAAACAAAGGCTTCTATTGTTTGTCAAGAGCTGTGATGCGTCACACACCCATAAATACGTCATCTGACCACTCAAGGAACATTGTCACGCATTCTACGGGTATTTTGGGGAACTAAAATTAATAAAAACCTTCCTTACGGCCAAGAGCGGAATATTCCGCTTAAAAACGCGTAGGGTTATATACGAGTTGCGGAATATTCCGCTTATCGCGTACGAAGGGTTAACATTTTAACAGAGTTCAATCTGAGTCACTGCCTAAAAAGACTTATTATAAACAAAGTGAGTGGCTCCGTCATTTATTATTTAGTCATTTTCAAACAGTTTTTTTTTTTCAAAAATGTTTTCTGATATGTGCCGGGCTAAAATTTGGTACCTAACAAATACATATTATATGGTATAGTCGGTTAGAATATTGTTCAAAAAGCCTCTATTTAAGGATATCAAAACTATTAACATTTTTAGTATTATGTGATTACGATATAATCAAGAAACTGAGTATGAATATTCTTTGAAATAGGGTACTCTTTACTTAAAAAATTTGATTTCCTGCAACAATCCATTTCAAAATGGAGGCAGTTGAGAATTTTCAATGTTAAATTTCTAGAAAACTAAAAATTTTAAGAAAAAAAGTATAGTAACAAAATTTTGAGTCTATTTTAAGACCAATCGAAAGCTATATCGTTTTTAATAATTGACTCATAAACAACGGAGAAAATCGAAATTTAGTGGTAATAATTTAGTGGATTTTTATTACTATTTCATTAACATGAGCACCCGAATAGCCCTTTATTCTGCCACTACATTTGAATTTTCTCCATTTTCACAAGATTTCCTACAAAATCTTGAGAAAAGTTGCTTATTTTTAATTGTAGAAAAAACAGCTTGTCTATTTATATCTTTTATTTAATACATCTGTTATGTATGATTTCAGTTGGGAATTTCTGAAAGAAAAGCTTCTATTTTATATGGCTGGTTATAATGAAATTGTACGTGGTGCTAAAATGGACATGGTATTCTTCCTCGATGCTATGATTCATTTAATGAAAATATCTCGTATAATTCGAACACCTCGAGGAAATGCATTACTGGTAGGTGTCGGAGGCTCAGGAAAGCAGTCGCTCACTCGCCTTGCAACTTTCATAGCTAACTATAAATCTCATCAAATTACATTGACAAGGTAATATAGTCATATATACTCAATAGTAAAATTTATTAGGTGAAAATACTTTAAACAATGTTATTAGTTTAATGAAATTGTTATTCAAAAGTATAGTTAATGTTAGATAAATTTGTCTTCTCTTTTTAATATCCAGGTGACAGGCATTTATACTTAAATTACTTTGTCTTTTTTCAGTCGTTCTTGAACCATCAGACAGCATGCATGCTTCTGGTTTTAGTTTTAAAAATGTTGTTTTTTGTGTGGATGATTTGTGAATAGCAATAACAAATTTTTAGAATGAAAACTTTGAACTTGTTGGAACAGTTTAAATGAAGTCACAGAGCGGAAATAAAAACTATCTGCAACTGTTAGATCTAGATGTACTGTAGTCTTTGAAAATCTCTTTATTAAGTTAACAAAATTTCAATTGAAGCTATAAACAAGCTATATCTACCTTAGCGAGGTAATGGTGGCTTTTCACCTTTAACTGATAGGGACAAAAAGGAGTAGGCGCATACAGAAAGATAGGCTAGGTTATCTATAGTAACTGGATACCTTCGTTCTAGAAATTATTCCCATTGGCAGGACCAGCCCAACTATACAGGCATACTAAGAACCCGTCTAGAGTCTAGAAGCTGAATACGCAACAGAACTAATTCTGCCTCTACCAACCTCCAAAACCTCCCCCACTACAGCTTCTTCCTGTAACTCTCTATGGTGTGTAAAATGTAGGATAAACCATTATAGCATATTCCATGTACATTATGTGATACCTATCATAACTTAGAAGTTGTAACTTGGAGACATGTAGCATCTTACCGTATCGAATCCAGCTCCTATTTTCATGTTAGGCACTTCTAATCTCATTTCTGTCACATTAGCATTCCCCTGGACTTGGAGATCGAATATGAATTGCATTGATTATGTTAGTTTATTTCTTATATGATTCAAAAGCAGGCCATTCAACGAACTTTGTCTAATTCTTTCTTTGCCTGTGCCTTTCTGGTATTGGATTGAAGGGTAAGGATGTTGCCGCAATGGGAATGATGAACTTTCCCAGGAGATGAGGTCTCATCTGTGGGGAAAAGTTAAATGGGTGAATTTTTGAAGTTATTCGGCCTATGTCTTTGAGTCCTTGCGGGTAAATATGCCTACATTTTCTAGACAGGATGTTAGACATCGACAAGGATAAAATCATTTTGGGAACTGAGAAGATCTTGACAGAAGTTACGCAAGGGCCAGTGTGACTTTCTCGGGAGAAGATGTGTTGACGCTCAAGGAATGTGAACATAGATTTTTTAAGTGGCTGGCCAATGTTGTCGTGTTCTTATCTGGCGAACATGTCCGAGATGTTGGGGAAGCACCAGTGAAATTGTGGTGACCTCTCCAGTAAAAGACATTCACGAGAGAATCGCAGATGTGTTTGACCTAACTTGTTTCCTAATTCTCCACCAAATTGTATATTTCTGCTCGGTGTATCGAACAAAGCAATTATTGAAGATCTATGTAGTTTCACTACGACAAGGATGGTTGTGTTATAATATCATAGAGCCAGTACATCATCTACTGCAGAGCCCTCATGGTATCTTTTTTTTCATTTTAACTCGCTCAAAAGTCGTTACAAGTTTTTGCTATCTTTCTCATGACCATCAAACATTTACAGTATTTTTACGATGAAACAAATAAATATTGAGTTTAACTTGTGAGATGAAATACTTGAAAGAATAGAACATGAACACAAATTCTTACAAATAGTATGTTTATTTACTCAACCACATTTCAACAACAATGTAGGCATCTTCAGTGATGAACAAACTACAACAATCAAACTATAACTTCATACAGTTAATCAGGTATATTTTTATTACTGTAGATTATGTACAACTGAATATGGCTACATTGTGATTGAAACTCTGTATTCAAGTTTTATTCTTTCTAACAGAAATTGTTACAAATAGGTCATACAATGCTGGGAACCTAATGGATGACCTAAAACTTTTGTATCGTGTAGCTGGTTTACAAGGTATTGGCATATCCTTCATCTTCACTGACAATGAGATTAAAGAAGAGTCATTCCTGGAGTACTTAAATAATGTGCTGAGTACAGGCGAGGTATGACAACTCATCTGATATTATAGTAATAGTGTTATTCTAAGTTGACTGTATTTACTCCACATTGACTTGATACATTCACAGAATTAATTTGAAACCTTTGTAATTTTATGTTTTCTCCAACTAGAATTAAAACTTCAAACATTATCTTTATGTAAATATCTTGGAAAATATTGCTGATCTATCACTCACACCTAAAACCTAGGAAATACATATTTTCCAAACAAAACATAAAAAAAGAGTTTTAGCAGGAAGTAAGTCACAAAATGTACATACAGTTGGGCCCAAAACAAAAGACACTGAAATTTTATGATTATATGACTTGTGTCATATTTCACTTCTTTCGCTATATTGTGGTCTGTTGTCAAAGCAATAGTATTGTTTGTTGATTTTTAATTAGAGAACATTTTTACTGTGAACTCTATTTCCGTTCATACGAAATTGGCTGTGAAAACGGGCCTAGTTATAAATGAATTTTAGGAGCATTATTCAATGACCTGCACCATCTAATGATCTCAGCCATAGAAAAATTCAGTAGAAACAAAGTTTGTACTGGCCATCAAATTACAAATAATGAAATTCAAGGATTACGGTTTCAATAAGTGTTGCAATCACCACACTTTTCAACATTGAAAATAAACATTGCCTGATTCAATGTTTAAAGGTGAATGTTTAAAATTATTGATGGATTTCCTTATATGGTACAGACACTAGGTTTAAAAAATTACTTTTCTACCCTATTAGTAATGATGTATGATAGTCCGGAATTTTTACCTAATGTGTTATTTTTTGAGTAATGCCACATTTTTCTAAATGAATTTATAAACAAACATCTCGTTTCCTTGATCCTGTAACGTAATTCTTCTTCGCTATTCACCACACGTATACTTCATTCTTCATGTAGCCCCACACAAAAAATTCATGGAGGTTAGGTCCGGAGATCTGGGAGGCCAAGCTACAACCAATACAAGTTGGATAGTTCTCAGTTAAGCCACTGACAAAACTTGTTTGTGAAATGTGGATGTTCACCATCCTGCTGGAAATATGATTTCCGCTCTTCGTTCTAGCTCAATTCCATCAAGCAGTTTAGGCAAGTTGTGCTGAAGAAAATCTAAGTACAACTTACGAGTCAAATATGAAGTAAGTTTTCCTTGAAGTATATGTGATTTAAAAATTTGGTCTCCAATCACTCATACCCAGTCATAACACTAAATCACCTTTGAAATGGTGCTTCTCTTGCAGCTTTCAGGTTTTCTATTGCCCAAACATGAATATTACTTCAGCTCGCGTTAGAATGCCGAAGTATTAAAATCGTGTGATAATTTTAGTTTGTCTGTTTTCCTGTAAACACGATATAAGCACTCGCAGACTTCGTAGAAAACTTCTGGTGGTACCAAAATCTTCGTAATTTTATTGCGGAGAGTTGAAAAGCTTTTGAGCTTTCTAGCATGAGTCGTAGCGCATCAGGGGTCACATTTTTGGGTCAAAATTTTGAAAATATTTGGTCAAAATTATGAAAATATGTTGTGGAGTATTATTGTTTTATATGTTTTTGGGTACGATAAAAACCATTTTGAGGGTTAAAAAGTCGTAGTGCTTTGGTGTAACGTTATTGGATCAAAATTTGTAAAATATCGGGTCAACATTTTGAAAATTCTTTGTAGGGTAACGTTCTCTATGTTTTTGGGTACGGAAAACCAGATTTCGACAGTAAAAAAGTTGTGCGCCTCAGGGTCACGTTTTTGGGTCAACATTTTGAAAATTCAGTGTTGGGTATCGTTTTATATGTGTTTAATTACGGGAAAACCTATTTGGACAGTTAAAAAGTCGAAACGCATAGGGATCACGTTTTTGGATCACAATTTTGAAAATTCTGTGTGGGTAACATTTTATATGTTTTTCGGTACGGGAAAACGATTTTGACAGTTAAAAAGTCGAAGCGCATAGGGATCACGTTTTTGGATCACAATTTTGAAAATTCTGTTTGGGTAACATTTTATATGTTTTTGGGTACGGGAAAACGATTTTGACAGTTAAAAAGTCGTGCACCTCAGGGTCATGTTTTTGGGTCAACATTTTGAAAATTCAGTGTGGGGTATCGTTTTATATGTTTTTGGGTACGGGAAAACCGATTTTGACAATTAAAAAGTCGACGCGCTTAGAGATCACGTTTTTGGATCACAATTTTGAAAATATAGTGACGTTTTATATGTTTTTGGGCATGGAAAACCCGATTTTGACAGTTAAAAAGATATTATGTAGGATAATATATTAATAATAATATTAAATATTACCTTTTAATGTTCCGTCTTGTGACTTTTTTGGTCGTTTGAATGTTACGAAGCGTTTCGGGACCGCAATCCCATTGTCAAGTACACTTACACAAACACAATAAAACACATAACACGTTTAAAAAACACACAAAAACACCACAGTTACAACACTTTTAAAAAACTTAATTGTGCCGGACAATTTTCATCGTGTAGATCATAGTGTGGTCCATGGTGTACTTGACAATGGGATTGCGGTCCCGAAACGCGTCGTAACATTCGAACGACCAAAAAAGACACAAGACGGAACATTAAAAGGTAATATTTAATATTATTATTAATATATTATCCTATATAATATTATTCAAAGTGACTTGGAATCCAAGAATCATGCAACTAAAGTTAAAAAGATGTACAAGCTGCCTAGTGCTTGTCCCAGAATTTTGGTTTACCCTATTAAAAATCTGTTTGTCAACCGCTACATCATAAACTGTGCCTACCTCTTTATTAGTTTTGTGCAATGAACCAGTTTATAACAAGGGTTGGTCAAGCCTTTTAAACACCTGTGAACTAGGAGTCTTGCCATCAGGATACTGAGCACTGTGATATTCTCTCTGGGCGGCTAACGCATTTCCGTTGCAAAATTCTTAAAACGATCTGCATATTTAGATAATTCTGATTTGAAAACGACATGGTTGTTACTTCACTACCTCATAATTACTGACCCACATCTTATGTTTTGTGGAAGGATATTGGAATGTTATTGTAAATAAAAATAATCAAACCTTAATAATTATCTTATCAGTTTGTGTAAATATTCAAACCCTTTAATACCGTACAGCAGTTATTTCATTGCACCATGTTTTTCGTAAACATTTGTAACTATACATTGGTAAAAGGCATTGACAATCACAAAAAAGATTTTTAAAGCAGAAGATATGACCTATGCAGTGATATAATCAAAATTATTCCAAAACGAAATTTACCTATCAAAACTTGAGTGGGAAAGTGAGCATTTTTTCCGTGTTCTCTCGCATCAAATGAACTCAATGTCATTCCAACATTTCTTTCGTGACTTTGTATATTTTTTACGTGTTTATTATGTGTTATAATGTAATAAACTATATACCAAATAAAACTTTAGAATATTCTGAATACAATCATATATAATATGACCTATTTTAGTATTACCTTAGATGCTCAAACTTCGATTTAAAATATGCTTGTTAAAAGAGTAGCTCAGCTATTCTTTGCCAGTACAGAAACGCTTTAAAAGAGTAGCTCAGCTACTCTCTGCCAGATAGAGGGTTAAGATGTGATAACTTGATGGTTAACACTTTGAAGCCTACGCCCGAGTATACCTCGGGGCAGCGTTTATAGCATTTGTCCGAACCCCGAGAATAGCACGGGGCACTCTATTTAATTCTATAACTCAGTTTAGTTGGCATATATTTGGCCAACAAAAATATTATATAAATATCAGATGGTGTCTGATCAGCTGTATGCATTCTGCAATCGACGTTTGTCTGCTTAGCGATGTAACTCGATGACGACGTGTATTTCCATTAGTTCTGATTGTGTTGTAAGTTTTTTTTATTTATTAGTGGTTTTTTATTGATGCAAAGTTTATAGTTCGTAAGTGTTTTTTTAGTGTTTGTAAAGTGTTTGTTGTAAACTAAAGGACTATGTAGCTATTTTTTTTTACAATTTTTCATCATTTTTCATAATTTGTTAACAATTTGTATTTTTAATAAACCTTTGAAGTATTTACATTTACTTAAAGCTTATTCTTTTGCCTTTAAAATGATATATACTATGTTATACTTTTAAATAAGGTAAGTAACAGAATTTTTTTTAAAAATACTACCAAAACCCCCAGGTAGCTACGCACGACAATGTGTTAAGGGTCCAGGGTTCAAAGTGTTAAATAATATCTCCTGCAGCGTTATTTTGACTATTCCAAGTATTAACATCTAGGCCTATGAAAAATGTATTAAAGCAACAATATTGAATGATTAAAATTAAAAGCACGAGTAGTTATTGATGACAAAACATATTATTTTTCCTATCAAGTTAAATAACGCCCACCTCTAATGTATATGTATACATGTATGATATACAGAGTGATTTTTTAGGTAGTGGTAATATATGTCAAAATATATAAAAAAAACTTCCTATAAAGTGAAATGCTTCATTTACCAGCAATCTGCCATTTTATCATTTTAATTTATCCTATATCTCTAGATCGGCTAACCGATTGAGTTGAAATTTTGAATGTTACTCATTAATGTATGACCTAGTTTGAAAACAATAATCTACTGGTTCCAATAATCCATTTCAAACTTGTGGCTAACTAAACATTTTAAATTTGACCGTTTATTTTTTCAATCGAATAGTAGAACTATCGAAAAAAAGGGCAACAGTAAAACATTATCCATTAGGTTGAAGGATTCAACATCCGCAGGAACAAAGTGTTGTACGCAATAATTAATGCACAAGTCCAATTAATTAAGTTAATAAGTCTAGAAACTCTGGTTTCTCTAAAGGACCAGTAATAACAACTATGGTATTAGGTATATGCCTAACTTGTTAAGATATATCTATATCTTAAGAATCTTTTTTTTAAAGGTGGCCAATTTATTCGCAAAAGATGAATTGGATGAGATAACAAATGACTTGGTTCCTGTCATGAAGAAAGTGCAGCCTCGTCGACCTCCTACTCAAGATAATCTCTATGACTTCTTTATATCTCGCTCAAGAAATAACATACATGTTGTTCTCTGCTTCTCCCCTGTAAGTTCTTTATTAATTAACTAGCTGGGTGCCCGTGCTTCGCTACGGGTTAAGCTCGATAACAAAAAATATAAATTTCAAAGGCATCCTGTATACTTTCTTTGTTAATATGCTATTTACACTATGTACTACTTTCTTAGCTTAAGTGAATAAAATATTAATT
>JAGFPH010000234.1:93220-108297 GCA_018207615.1 Philaenus spumarius | reverse complement strand
ATATTAACCCCGATCGTGAGCCTGAGCTCTTCACATGCTTGCAAAACAAAATTCAATCTTAGAATTAAAATAACTTCGTGTAATGGTTTTACATTTTCTTTATTTAGGCTTTAAATATATTTAGCAGGTCAGTCGCAAGATTCAATTCTAACTAAATAAACTTGTTGAACTTACCGTCCAATAGTCCAATTACTTCTAACAATTTCAATTCTTACAATTTCAATTCTAACACTTGAAAGATGTTGGAGTTCTTGTATCCACTCCTGAAAACTGAAGTCATGAAATTTTACTGTCTTTCTGTCAAATTATTCTGAAGAGATTTTCCTTTATCGAAGTTGCATAGGTCTTAATACTCTCTTAAATCTTTTTTTATCAATAATCAGTCACAAAACTAATTAGGTATCTTATAATAAAATATGATTTTTCTACACCTCACTATTTTTTTCAAAGAGATATCCTGTTTTTCCAATGATTTTTCATGTTCTTTCTTATTTTTTAGCAAATGTTTAGCCTCTCTACCCTTAAAATAGTATTTATTGCCAGCAACATATTAGGAAGTATAAATAATGAATGTTTAAATTTTCTATTAATGATTTCTTCCAAAATTGTTGGCATATACAGACGTCTTTGTTGCATCCTTAGCCCTCAAAGTGGCAGACTGCAGTCTCTCGGGCGCAAATGCAACCCGCTCGAACCTTTTCGAGAATTTGCATATATTTGCATAATCGATAATTTAATCCACTTGCAATAACCCAATCGTAATAAAATGGGCACCATTGGAAAGGAAATGAATTAAACTTTAATTTTTGTATCTACAACTTTTTTGTAAAACTTATATTTACATACGTAATTATCGTTTTAAAATATGCATATCAGACTACAGCTATTTCCGCACGGGAATCTGCATACAATTGTACTGTTATTTCCCACTTCTTCAACGGGCAACACCATCTACAGAAGTATTTCTATCGAGATTATAAAGCTACCATTGGATTCGTCAAGATTTTTTCTTTCTAATGGTGCCTTCCAATCAGATGTCACTATTTTACAGGATTAATTCAAAAGATGTCTGTAAACCCTTGCGATTGGACAGTTTTTCAACCTATGAAACAGCCCATTTGTCAATAGAGATGACGCCTACAATTCCATATGTTTTTACAGATTTCTTGATACCATTTTGTAGAGAATCATTCGATCTTTTTAACGGTGGGAAGTTAACTAGAAATAACCAGTTTTTTTGTTTGTCTAGACAGCAGTGGAAGTACATAATTATAACAGTGTGGTGAGACCGGCCGGCATTTGTCGCTCTCACGGTATTCAAATGCAAGTAGTATATCGACTGGCGACGTTTCATTAGATTGATGTCATTTTGTTATTCAAATAAAGATAACTCAAACACTTTTGTGAACTAAGGAAAGACAAGTTATACCGTTCTTTTCTTTGATTTATCCTCTACACTTTGTTATAATAATATTTCTTTTTTGGGCAAAGCATATATTAGTAAATTAAGTTTCAATCTAATTCTAATCTAGTTTTGTTAGCGTAGTGTATTAGGAACATAAAAACTGTGTTTTTCAAAATAAGAAATTTGAAATTGATAAATGTTCTACAGTTCTATTTAGAACTAAATTACAAAACTTTTTTACGCTTACGAAAAAAATACAAACAATGTTTAAGTAGTAATGTTTAGTATGTTATTACGTAGGCTTAAAAATGAAGTTTTTCCTTTCGTTACCGGTACTGAACATTTTTTTGTTTCTTGAGCTAATAACTTTTACAATTTCGAAAGAAACTAATTTTTAGTGGCATATTTGAATTCTTTGAAGTTTCTTCTACAAAAAAGCTATTGAACACTTTTGGATTGGGGTTCATTTACTATTTTTGGCGAATTTTTAAAAATATGCTTGCAAAACGCTATAAACGGGCTTTTCAATTTTAGCTTTAACGATGCCAGTTTTTGGGTTAAGGGTCTGCTGTAGTGGCAGCCATCTTGGATTTTTATCCCATAAGAGCAATGTTAAATTTCAAACTATTTATTTAGTTTATTTTTTATCATAAAATTGTTTGCAAGGTCTCATTTTAAGCACAATCACAATACGCATCCGTCTTGCAATTTACAATTTTTTAAATGCTTTTGATTTTGACATTTTCTAAGTACAAAGTTTGAATTTTTTTCCTACACAATAAAAAATTAATAACGAAAAATAATTTGCAAGCCGGATCCGAAATTTTATAAAGAATATTCAGTTTTTTTTTCAACACTCAATTACAAAAGATAGACTTATAAAGTGGTTTGAAATGAGGCAATGTCAGCGCAAGAAATTGCACTGTTTAAATAGGGATATAGTGAGAGGCGTTTGCGTTCCGGTGGATTTCTCGTTTACTGGAGCAGACCCTTAAGAGTCTGCTGTAGTGGTGGCCATCTTGGATTTGTATCCTATTAGAGCAATGTTAAATTTCAAACCATTTATTTAGTTATTTTTTATCATAAAATTGTTTACAAGGTCTCATTTTAAACACAGCCACAATAGGCATCTGTTTTTCGTTTCACATTTAAAAAATTTTTTAATGTGTACCACAGATAAAGTAACAACTTGGTTTGTGGTATGTCAATATGGTTGTTTTAAAACAAAGTCTTTAATTTTTAGAACAAGCAAAGCCTAGACAGTTTAACATTTGTACAATAGACTTTATTTTCATCGGTAATAATATACTTTTTTAAATTTAAGTTAATTTTACTTTCGTTCTTAATATAGGAAGATAACAAGTAAAACAAGGAACATATTCACATATGAAAACTCGAGGGGAATTATAGTGTTTTACTGAAGCTTACTGGTTTAATTTTTAAGTATGTAGTACCTATATAATTAATGTGTAGGTCTTGGCAGATGTAACAGTAGTTGCCACAGCAGCAGAGGCAGTAAAGGCTGAAGTGAAAGAAGTGGCAGACAGAGCGACCGTGATAGTAGATGCTATTGCAGTAGACAAAGCAATAGCTGAGAATAAGTTGGAAGCTGCAAGACCTGCTCTAGAAGCAGCTGAGGCTGCACTTCAGGTACATAAAATTTATTTTGATCTTTTTAAATACATTCTTTCTAACCATTTTTTTTAGTTCATGTATACATACGTAAGTACTAAAAGACATGAGATGAATAAACTAGACATGAGTTTGACCAAATTCTTGTGAAATGAATTTTATCATTACGATACTACACCAGTATAGGAGATTAACCAATGTGAGACAGTTACTAAAATTTCAAAGTGATTTTTTTTTTTTTTTTTTTTTTTGCTCAATAGAACAAGTTATTGAAAGCAACAAAGGTATTGTTTATACAACATCTAATTATAACATTATTTGTATAAGGGTAAAAAATACACAAATTAATTCATGTTTCCTGCTTAAAATTTAAATAAAATAATAGAAATTTTTTTAAATGTACATCAATGTTTATAAAAAATAAGATTAAAGCTTACAAACTGATTATTTAGCTTTGTTACTGTGGCTAAAGTAACAGAACTCAGAAATCACTTTTGTTGCTGTTTCTTTTGGAAGCAGAAAATTCAACAGTTATAAGATCTGCAGGAAAAACATGATATGTGAGAAAAGGACTGTTTTCAATGAACCTAGCAGTCGTATCATTCAATGTGATAAAAAAAGTATTACAAAATTTGTACAGCAAAAATTAAATTTATTAGAAATATAGTTTAGAAGACTGGAAATGGATGAAAAATATTGATATTGGTGTCAATAAAGTTATCTTTTGCCAATATTGGGAAACAAAGACATTAGGAGTATGGACAAAATAATGATGAGAATGGACAGAACTTCAACAAAAAAGCAGTCAAATAATAATAAAAAAAGGATCAATTACACATTAATAAATAAATAAACTAAACATAAGAGCTCTCAGATATTTGTTAAATATTTAGTATATTTTTTTAAGTTTTTATGATCAATAGATGCTAATGTTTTTTAAAAAATATAAAAACTTGCTTGTATTCGAATATAATGTTGTGTCACAATTTCTAAGTAATCGGTGAAGAACTTTTGGAAATTTTATATTTTGAACAAACGAACATATACATTTGTATTAATATAGAAAGATAGATTGTGACACAATCTACAAATAAATATAGTCCCATTTTCACTATCTATAAATATGTTGTTTGTATTATGTAATAATTGTAAGTAGTTTTTGTCAGTGTTTATAAATATATTGTCTGTATTATGTAATAATTGTAAGTAGTTTGTAATTAAATTTTTGTATGAATTCTGCCATTACCTTTCCAGACCATCAAAGCTGCCGATATAGCAACAGTACGTAAGTTAGGAAAACCACCTTACCTAATCACGGTTATTATGGATGTAGTGCTGATTCTCTTTCAGCGGAAAGTGGACCATGTCAGGCCAGAATTAGATAAATTGTTTTTCACGCCTAACTGGGCTGAGTCATTAAAGGTATACAATGATTTTAAGTTTTTATGTATATAAGTTATTTGTGATTCTGATTTTTAATCGGTTATGATATTAAATAATTAACGATCTACTTAGATATTTTATTTAATAAAAAAAAATGTATTAAGTTAATATTGGTGTTAATTGTTAGTGTACCTAACTAAAGCTATTATGCTTTCTGTTATGATTTACAAAGTAAACTGGTTTCCTCTAACAACAAATTTTTTAATTACTTATTTATTGGACAATACCAGCAGTTAAATCAACATCATCCAAAATAACATAAGCTAAAGTCAATTCCGTTAAAATACCATATTATCACACAAAAATGAGTTAAGCTCAAAACCATTATTTTAAACCAGTTTTTGTCTTATTTGTACTGTTTACCACTGCTAAATAATACATAACCTTATTGTTAACTCATTTAGAAATCTTATTTGACAAAAATAATTTCCTTTAGAGGTAGATATTGCCTCCTCTAAAATTTTGGGAGGTGGCACACCGATTTAATAAGTACATTATATAAGAATAGTTGCAGGTGTAGCACTTACAAACATTATATTTTTTGTGTTAGTAGAGATTATCCACTTGTGAATGTAAGTCAAAGTTAAGACAGGTTAAAATTTAGTAATTTTGATTTTAGGTCATGGCTGACACAAAATTCCTTTATAACCTTCAAAATTTTCCAAAAGATAAAATCAATGGAGAAACAGTAGACTTGATGATACCTTATTTAGCTTACAGTGGATATACATATGAAGCAGCTAAGACTGCTTGCGGCAATGTAGCTGGTCTTATTTCATGGACTATTGCAATGAAAGAGTTCTATGAAGTGAATAAAGAAGTTCTTCCACTCAAGGTAAGTTTTGCTTTGTTTCTTTATTTATATTATTTTTATTTTGTTATCTTAGTACGGATGGTAATGTTATACAGTCTAATACAATGTTTCTATTTTAATTGTCAAATGCTTAGATAATTTGAAAATTAATAAAAAAACTGAAACAGCATAATGAAGCAACTATGCATGAAAGTAAACCTACATTGAATGTACTATAATGGCTCACTGAACAGTTGACACATTGTACAGGAAGAAAGAAGCAGCAGTGGGATAGGGTCTTGACTTATAGAGGCAATCTGTCTTAAGCAAAGCTAGGTAGTAGACTTACTCCAAAGTTCATCTTGGTTTTACAAACACTGCCTGCTGTTTTTGAGATCCTGACAATATCCAAAAGTTTTTTATTAGTAGTAAAAGAACTCCATCCCTAAAGAAGTTACTGAAAAAGTGAGTACCATCTGTGGAGGCCCTGTCACATCTGTTTGGTTATATAATGGGATAGATCTATGTGATATATATTAAACTAGCTGAATACCTGTGCTTCGCTACGGGGAATTGTTTTGCATCACTATGTTACATAATTGTAATATTTCTCCCTCATTTTATATCATCTTTTATTTCACGAAAGTGAATTATTACATGCATTTTCAATTAGTTTGGTATGTTTTGTTCATTGGCTGCCCGTCAATCGTCTTCGTCAAGATATGTTTGCTGAATAATGTTAAATCAATTAAAAATAAATAATTCAGAGTGAAGAGCGTCTTCTTTTTCAGCCGCTAAATCTACAGACTGGTAAATCACAGTTTTAGCTGGATGTTGCAGATCGAACAGATACGATTTTAATATGTGCATGCATAGATCTTGGTAGATTTGATCAGCTTTACGCATTTAATATTTCCTTAAAAATAATAAATGATAAATTTCAGATCTCTAGCTTTAACAAAAGAAAAATGATTAATATTTGTAGTTTTTAGGGGTTGTTTCACATTTTCACCCCTTAGCAGCATGTAACAAAAATGTAAAACTAGTTTACTTTTTGTGTTTTTAAGAAATAAATGTACAAATTTTCAGCTTTCTAGCTTTAAGGAAAGTATAACAAACAACATTAATTTTTTAGGGGTTGTTTCAACCCTTAAAGGCCAAATATTTTAAAATTATTTCTTAGTGCGTCTCTAGTGCCTATGAGCATACGTGTACCAAATTTCACGTTCCTGAAAGTTATTCAATCAATATTTATAGTTTTAGGGGTAGTTACTAATTTTCAATCCTTTAGCAGAACGTGACAAAAAGTAAAACTGGTTTAATTTTTACAGTAAGACCTCGATAATCCGGCACGCTCGGGGATCTGGTGATGCCAGTAGTCAGTACAGTACATGGTGGGGGTTTGCTATTTTTACTCTAGCCTGTCACAAATTCTTCGAACCCCTTTCGCTTCCAAACCGTGCAAAGCCAGGGTGTCTACTGGTCACGGAAAAGTCGCGGATTTTAGTAAGGGATCATGGAAAACTCACGTATTTTGCTGAAAGGTCATGAAAATAAATTTTAAAAGCCTAAAACAAAATCATTTTGTACAAAAAATATTTATAATATAAGCTCTCTGAGCAATGGATTGTAACAAGTATAAAAAAAAGGTTCAGTATAGCTAGCTACACTATCGTGCGAGTGACACGCTGATGTTATAATTGCGATCATAGTAAGGCTTCAAGATAGTAAAATATTTTTCCTATAATAACCTGATCAGTTTTTTATAAGACATATCTAACCTTTAAAATAATTTTGAACATATATGATGAGGAGTAATTATGTGTTTTATGTTGTTTCAATGTCTTTTTGCCGAAACATGAATATAAACAGGAACATCTTTCGGTAAGCGGGGAGTATGGGCGCAGTAGGGAACAGCGGAGCAGACAAGTTGTGGCGTAGTGATGTGCGATTGTTTGCTGCTCGAGATGTTTGAACAATCGAGACAATCGACTAAAACATCACGCAATCGCATATCATTAGTTGGGTGTATTACCAATAGAAGTAGACAGTTTAGAGAAGTGACTTTGTATATAGAAACTCGATTTTTTAAATTTTTACCCTGAAAGTCACTGATTTTTATTTCGGGGAACTAGTAGACTCCCTGAAAGCGGTTTTAAATCTAACAACTATTTACAAGAAATTAAATGTATCTTTTTCCAAAGATTTCAATTTGTTCAAATAATCTTCATTAAGTGGAATACGTTCAACAAAATACTGTCAGCAACGAAAGTGTTAAACGGCCCCTTTAATGTTTTTAAAGGACAACGAGAGCACATTGTTTTGAATCGGTTCGATTTTTAGGAGAAATTTTGATTGAATGTTTGTTTTGGACAAGTTTATTGAGCAGTAGATTTTTACACACTGTTTTTAACGGATGCGGAGCCAACAGACAGTGAAGACCGGGCTTAAATCACTCAATAATTACAAAAACTGCCATTTTTAATGAGTACAAATTTTCAAGATGATGGATGCCAAACTATCGGGTCTGCCGGATCATCGAGTGCCGGATTATCGAGGTCTTACTGTATATGTGATTTTAAGAAACAAATGTTCAAATTTTCAGCTTTAAGGAAAGTAAACAAATAATATGTACAGTTTTAGAGGTTGTTTCAACCCTTTAAGGCCATATATTTTAAAATCCTTTCTTATTGCGCCTCTAGTGCCTGTGAGCAATATGTGTACCAAATTTCATGTTCCTAGGCGGTATTAAAATATTATTTATAGTTTTAGGGGTAGATACTACATTTTCACCTCTTAGCAGAACGAGACAAAATGTAGAACTGGTTTACGTTTTCTATATATAAATTTTAAAATTATCAGATCTCTAGCTTTAAGGGAGGTATAAAAATGTTTATTTATTGTTTGTAGGGGTTGTTCTACATTTTCACCCCTAGCAGGACGTAACGAAATGTAAAACTGGTTTAAATTTCATATGTACCTTGTAAAAAATAAATGTACAAAATTTCAGCTCTTTGGCTTTAAGGAAAGTACAACAATCGGGATAGATTTGATCAGCTTTACGCATTTAAATAATTCCTTAAAATTATTAAATGTCAAATTTCAAGATCTCTAGCTTCAAGGAAAGAATACCAACTAATATTTATGGTTTTAGGGGTTATTTCAACCCTTAAATACGAAATATTTCAAAATTATTTCTTAGTGCACCTATAAGGAATATGAGCAATATATGTACCAAATTCCACGTTCATAGGCCATATGGTTTTTGAGATATAAAAAAAACAATACTTATGGTTTTAGGGGTTGCTTCACCTGTAAATGCGAAATAATTTAAAATTCTTTCCTAGTGCGCCTCTAATACCGATGAGCAATATGTATACCAAATTCCATGTTCCTAGGACATATGGTTTTTGAGATATAAAACAAACAATATTTATGGTTTTAGGGGTTGTTTCAACATTTAAATGCTTAATATTTTCAAATACTTTCTTAGTGCGCCTCTAGCACCTATGAGCAATATGTGTAAAAATTCCATGTTCCTAGGCCGTATGGTTTTTGAGGTATAAAACAAACAATATTTATGGTTTTATGGGTTGTTTCAACCCTTAAATGCGAAATATTTTAATATCCTTTCTTAGTGCAAATCTAAGGCCTATGAGCAATTTGTGTACCAAATTCCACGTTCATAGGCCATATAGTTTTTGAGATATAAAACAACCAATATTTATGGTTTTAGGGGTTTTTTCAACTTTTAAATGCTTAATATTTTCAAATACTTTCTTAGTGCGGCTATAGCACCTATGAGCAATATGTGTAAAAATTCCACTTTCCTAGGCCGTATGCTAACGATATCAGAAGCAGTTATTTAGTTAAATCATAACTTCTCCATATAAAAACTGTATGGAAATGACTTTCTTTAAGACTGGCAACTCATAGTCCATCTGCTACCACCATATGATCTCTCAATGCCGACTGCTAGAGCCCTTGGAAAGGCATATTTTCAAAACTGAACAGTATTCTTAGTTTAGTGGCATTCATAGCTTTGATTAGTGGTCTTCTGATTTAAAATATTTAGACCCTTAGATCAATACATTTTAATTTGAATTCTTTGAAGCAAGTAGCCTTTGAATACTGCTAAGTAGCTACACGCCATGGCAGTTCTATCATCTGTTTATAGAATTAGATTTTATAGTTGATATGTTTATCAACCATTAAGTTGTTTTAAATTAATGGTTTGTTTTGTGTAGGCAAACTTAGCAATCCAACAAAATAAGCTAAACATTGCCTCTAAAGAACTTAATGAGGCAACTAAACTTCTGCAGGCAAAGGAAATGGAATTAGCGGCAGCCCAAGCAGAATTTGATACAGCTATGGGTTCTAAACAGGTAGTTTTCTTTTGTCTATATGTATCTGTTGCATAATCTATTTCTGTCGATATAATTGTAAGTTTTTGTACCAAATGGTATAATTAATTTGTAATTAGAGATATTAAATCCTAGTAAAACTCTTTATGAAAAATCATTTTCAAATACAAATAGAAGATTGACCATAAATGAAATAATAATTCTCAATTTTAAAGATTTTAATAGGCTAAATAAAAGTAAAGAAATCATATAACTAAAACCAAAGTGTCCAGTAACCTTCACATAAAACATTTCATTCATATAGTACAAGTCCAAAAAAAAATAAAAACAATACAGAAGTATGATTTGTAATAATTTGATGAAATACCGAAGTTAAAATGTAATTTAAAACACATTGGCAAAATAAAATGATCTTGGTGCAGCTTTTTAACACTTTCTTGGGAAGTGTTTAGCGGGAAAATGATCACAATTCAAAAACTGCATTATATAACACTACTGTAGGGTACAATTAGAATTAAGTTCGATTTCAATGTCGTTTCAAATAAGGTAATCAATCTGTAGGTTTACAAAAATTAAATTAATCATACAAGTGAGATAACATCTTGTATTCTTTATGAAACCAAATCGATTTTATATAATCTTTCGCTTTTGAATTGCTGATATGAATATACATAGATAATTACCTTATTTAGTAGTCGAAGCAATTCTTAATTATCGTGAAAAACACTACTGCTGTTTCGCCGATCACAGTTGGCTTCGTCAGGTGCAGGATACTTAAATAAAACACATTAACACAACACTGAACATATATGATACCAAAAACACGATAAAATAACCAGAGACTAGCTCTTCGTTAAATTTTACACTAAAAGTACCCAGGGGTGGTCACATCGTAGTTCGTTTGCTTCCTGATGGATACTGAACTGAGGACGAGAATTATCTGTTATCGAAGTCTACTATATTTACATAAGATTTGATAGTATGACGTAAATTAGGTTAGCTGCAAAATTCAATTTCTTGTCGTCTTCAAATGGTCTGAAACGGATAGAAACGAAGTTTTACCCTCCTTCGACGAACCGTTTTCAAGTTGGGTCGAGTGTAATCGCTCTTATTTTAACCAAAAATTCGGCTAGTTAATGAATTTTGGGTATCGTTTCCAAATGGTCTGAAACGGATAGAAACGAAGTTTTACCCTCCTCGGACGAACCGTTTTCAAGTTGGGTCGAGTGTAATAGCTCTTATTTTCTTCAAAAAATCGGCTAATAATAATATTATGTCATATTATATATCATTGTACTCAGGACATTCTGAGTATTTAATATGTTCGCCTTCAACTTGAGGCCATACCCTTTAAAATGATGAATAATCGTAGAACTAAGTAAAGTTTTCACTTAATTTTACTTATCAGTTCAAATTATGTATAAATATTGATTATATTAAAACCAATGATAATATGTTAACAAAGTGGGCTCAGAGCAGTTGGCAAACAGGTGTTATTTGAGCGAATCTTTCTTAAATTTTGTTATTTTGTTTACAGGAAGTGTTGGACGTAGCTAACAAGTTGAAAGCCAAAATGGATGCAGCATCCGCACTCATCAATGGATTGTCTGATGAACAGGTATAAAAGGACTATTGTATTATAATAAGTCTTTATAACAACTTGTGCCATTAAATGTCTCATTAACAAGTTTGAAGATCAAGTATTAAAGGAAATATATTTATTTTTATACAGGGTGATTTAGAACTATGCTTCAATTACAGTGACTAGATAGATACAGTGTGGCCAAGTGAGGTCTTGTTTCCTATTGGCCGGCAGCCATGTTTTTCCTAAACTCTTATCTGTTTCTATTATATTTGTTAATTTTTTTGCACGAAAAAAAGAGAATACACTTTTTAAGAAGAAACACAGTTTTTATTATTTAATTTCAATATAAATATCAAACTGTGACAAATCGCTTGTTTTTCCCTTTATAAAAAAAAAACAAAGAGGTCATTTCTCTTATAATTACAAAGAGATATAACACTAATCTTTACATTATAATTCTGAGCAGATGACATTACATTAGGAAAAACATGGCGGCCACTTTCATGTGGCCACACTGTCTCTATCTAGTCACTGTAGCTTCAATCTCTCGGAAGCTCATTCTATAGCTAAAAATAAGAAAAAAATTCATATAAACATAGGCCCAAATACGCTTTGTTTTCCAGATATCCGCCATTTTGTTTTTTGCACAAAATTATTCATATCTAGAGAAATGTTTGACTGATTGAGTTCAAACTTGGTGTGAAGTTCAATCTAACAATGATATACCCCAACAAAAATAAATGATTAAATCCAATCATGCGTTTCAAAATAGCGGCTGTTTGAAAATTGAAACCTAAATTACTCAAAAACCGTACATCTTAACAAAAAATGTCAAGACATCTTTTTTTGTAGCCCTTTCGATTACCTATCAGATGGTCTCACATTCAAAACAATCGGATGAAGGATAATAGTTAAGTTATGTGGAATAATTTGTTTGTTTAAGCCAGCATCATATACCAACACAGTAAACTCAACAATATTCTATGTACATATATGCTGCTATTATCTTTAACTTAGCTATTATCCTTCATCTGATTGTTTTGACTGTGAGACCATCGGATATTGAATCAATAGGGCTACAAAAACGGTGTCTTGAATTTTGTTGTTAAAATGTACGGTTTTTGAGTAATTTAGGTTTGAAATTTTCAAACAGCTGCCATTTTGAAACGCATGATTTGGTTTAATCGTTTATTTTTCTTGAGATAGATTATTGTTAGGTTAAACTTCATGCCAAGTTTGAAATCAATCAGTCAAACATTTCTCTACATATGAATTATTTTGTACAAAAAACCAAATGGCAGATATGTGGAAAACGAATCTGGGCCTATGTTTATATGAACATTTTTTCTTATTTTTAGCAGTAGAATGAGCTTCCGAGAGTTTGCCGCATAATTCTGAATCACCCTGTATATCTCAGTGAATTTCATACTTTCTTTTTTATTTCTGAAAATATCCTATTTAAGTTTTGCCCAACCATTAACTGCACGGTTTTGGATATTCTCCAAGAGACGTGGTGCTTGTTCGACCTATAAAATAAAAGCTAAAGAATATTAAACTAAAGCTGTATAGCAATAAAAATTAAGCGATAAACTATAAATTTACAAAAATCTCCGTTCCAAAAACATTTGCCAACTCTGTTTTACATTTTTCTTTCTGTTTACTATTTGATGGCTTCATTATATTGGATGTGTAATTTAAACTTCTATTAAATTCCAGGTCCGTTGGACTGAGCAATCACACACCTTCAAATCAGAAACGGAGCGCTTAGTGGGTGATGTCCTTATCCTGACAGGGTTCCTATCTTATTCGGGGCCTTTTAATCAAGAATACAGGAATATGTTGCAATCAATATGGTATGATGAATTGCTCTCTCGTAAAATCCCAGTGACCCAGAATCTTAACATCACTGATAATCTGGTAGATGCTGCTACGGTAAGTTCATAGTTGTTTCCAATTGGAAAGAGTTTTTTGTTTTTTGCCTAACATATTTACTTTATTACAGTTAAGCTAGTTAAGTCGAGGGAGCAGCCTAGTACACACAAGCTCATGATAATGTCTTTATTAAAGTCAACTTTTTTTATTATTTAAACATTTTTTGAAACAATACAATACATTAATTCTTCCTGGACACTACTTAGTTATACAGAGGCTGTTGAAAGCTAAGCATGAAAGTCAGGAAGTGTCTTCTTCATTCTCCTTGTCAAGAATTAATTCACAAAATACCACATGTTGTTGTTTATCTGCTCTGTCTAAAGATTGTATCACTTGAATCCTGCATGATTTGAGTAACAAACGCCTCTCCAAAACACAACATAAGGCTAGCTCTCGATTGGCAAGACAAGTATACTTTATTTAGTCTATGTAGAAAACTCCCTTCTTACAAATGTTGAGTCAACATTGAATGCTTTGTGTGGTACAAGATGCGGTGGAATACTGTTAATGTAAATCATATTGCATATTATTTGTTAAAACTGAATGCTACATATTGAAGAATACTGATGAGAGAGAAGGGACTCGTTCTACTTAGCAGCAATGTCAGATGATATTTTTGATAGAATAAACTTTGAACACAAAATCTCACAACTAATACGTTTAATAACAAAAACGCGTTTCAACGACAAAGTCGCCATCTTTAGTGATGCTCAGCTACAATAGTCAAACTATAACTAACCTAACAGTGTTTCCTGTCCTATATTTATACAAAACTCAAAAGGGCGTGGCTTAAGACTACACTACATTAGTAAAGCATTAACAATTGCCTCGCGTTATTATAACTAGCCTAACATTAACTGTATAACTAAACAAGTTACTAAACTAATAATAATCTCAAACAATAGATTATTTTTATTTATATTAATAAAGAATTTTATGTGGGTCCTAATTCTTTATTTACAATTTTATTATTTTACTATATTTGTTAATGTAAAAAGTTTCCCACACATCTATTGTGTTAAGTTTAGTTAAATTTTTCAATAATTCAGAGTTTTCTATTTTAAAATTATGGTTCTTATCTAAACAATGTTTAGCCATAGCAGATTTATCTGACCTTTGTATTTAAAATGAAAAATTTTTTCCTTAATTCTTGTCTTCATGCTTCTTTTAGTTTGGCCTATATATTTCTTCGGACACATTTCACAGTTTATACAGTAAATTCCAGATTTGTCCTGTTCTTGAATTTTATCTTTAGTATTCCCTAACATTTTACCAGATTACTCTCAGCTGACAAAGCTACATTTAAATTTTCATATTTAGCTAGCGAATTTTTAACAATATTAGACAATGGTGGAGCATACGTTGTTTTAACCTATCGTTGTTTTAGTTTGTTGCTTTCCAGGGGTAGATCTCGATTCCTTATTTTTTTTTAATTTCATTTTCTTCACTACGCTGTCTATCAATTCGTTAGAATAACCATTAAATATTGCATCACTATAAAAACATTTCAATTCTTTCTCGTAGTTGTCCTTTAGATAACGGAAAATTAACTAATCTGTGAATTAAAAGCAGTTCTTTTATGTGCCGGTGAATGGTGTGAATCCTCAGTTATATATCTGGCTATAAGTGTGGGCTTTCTATATACACTAAACGTCAGTTCATTGTTTTTCCTATACACATATAGAAACGGAAGATTGTAGTTTTTTGTTCAACTTCCGTAGTAATCTTATGGTTGGGTAAAATCCATTAATTACATCACAAAATTCTTTTGCAAAAATGGCACCCACCTAACGAACCCACACTCGCGGAAAGTACCTCATAGATTTTTTAGCGAGTTCGCACGAACTCATAAAAAGTTGCCAATAAAACTAGACAAGGGTTTTCCCATAGTGGTGCCTTCATCTTGTACATAAAATTTATTAT
>JAGFPH010000234.1:54673-93120 GCA_018207615.1 Philaenus spumarius | reverse complement strand
GACACATTTACAAATTTATGAGTAATAAAAATGTATGAACTTCACTATTACTTAAACTACTAAACACTAACCACTCTTTTATCATTTCTATAGTTTCAGTCATGGAAGATATTTGTGTACTCACTCACTATTTATTTCAGGGTGTAGTGAAAATTCAATCTTGGGGAAGTATATTATTAAATGTTCAAAATTTAGTTATTACAGAAATTGTGACAGTAAGTTTATAAACTAGGCTGTGTCGTTTTACAAATATTGTGATAGGGTATGTATAAGATTTAGAGTGTAGCTAAATATTTCATGATGTTAGAAATAGGCCTTAATTTATTATAAGTAGGGACTTATTACCATTGCATGTTGTCAAATTTTACTATTTAGATTATTGTTAGAGGAATATATATATAATAAAACCCACTTATTTGCCAAGCAAGTTTACTTAATATAACACACTTTGTATGGTCAAGAAATAAGTGCTATTTTAGTGACAGTTATGGTATTTCTATGTCAAAATATGTTGTTGATTTTCTTTTGAATTGTTTTTAATTCATCTTTTATAGGTAGGAGAATGGAACCTTCAAGGTTTACCAAATGATGAACTCTCCATTCAGAATGGAATTATTGTAACAAAGGCTCCAAGATTTCCATTACTCATTGATCCACAAAGCCAAGGTATCATGTGGATCAAAAATAAAGAAAAAGAAAATGATTTGCAAGTAAATATGTCCTTTGGAGTTACTTATTTTGAATCTTTCTTTAATGTACTCTTTACATATATTTAAGTAGCTGAGAGGTTAGCGTACCTGTCTACGAACCTTGAGGTGTCTGGTTGGAATCAGGATGAAGACTATGTATGGTTGTGTCGTTGGAATGATTTTCAGACAATAACAGCAAGTTGGTGAATTCGCTTGAAAAAAAACTTTACAAATTTATTTATTTCTTTAGTGGCAATGTTGGTCATGTGCATTGTTAACAAACAAACAACTTATTTTCTCAACTATACCAATTATGTACATATTGTGGCACTCAAAAATACAATTTAGCTCCAATGTTATTTATATGTACAATGAGCTTCTATGTGCTACTTCCATAATGTCTAGGCATAGTTCAATAAAATTCACTGAAAACAAATAAGTTAAAGAAATGATCAGGAAAAATAAGTTTTACACATTTTGCAGCACCCTGTTCTGCATAATGTCTGTTTTACTTCCAGTGGTCCAATTTGTCTTATATAGTTCAAATAAAACTTAATCGATTGTACAAGTTTTTCTCTTCTTTTAAGGTCACTTCCTTAAACCACAAATACTTCCGTCAACATATTGAGGATTGTCTATCTCAAGGACGTCCCATACTGATAGAAGATGTATTGGAAGAACTAGATCCTGCTTTAGATCAAATCCTGGAGAAAAATTTCATCAAAGTTGGCAATTCTCTCAAGGTAAGAAACACAGTATGAACTGGCCTAGTGCGTCTTAAAGACGTTGGTGAACTGCCACACGTAATATAGTGTTGCAGCGTCCTTTTGTAAGTGTGTATTTGAAAGACCTCTGCAACTGAATTGCAAACCGGTTAAACCACAAAATAAATATCATAACTGTATATGCACACTGTGCAATCATGTAGCATGACTTCCAACAGTCTGCAGTTTGTTTGTAAATTTATCTGTGTAGGCAATAAGATCCTCAGTGTCTGTCCCTTTAATTTTAGGTGTATAGTAGAATCTAAGTTATGAATTAAATTATTCATTTTTGGGGTCTAGTCTCCGGAGTAGGGTATATGAGTAATTATTATTACTATTAATCAAAACCCACAACAATTAGATGTATAGATGGAAATTTAGATGATCTAGGTTTAAATGTTGTTTTATTTTCACTTCCTAATTGTTAAAAAAAATATAATGTTAAAATCTAAATCTTAAAATAATAAGATACCATTAAAATGCTTGACATCATTCCAACACAAAAACGGAGAAATAAAATTGAAAATTATTTATTCTTGGTGTTCTTCTTATAGCATTTATATTTATATAATATAAACAAATCCCTAAAACATTATTCCAATCTAAGTGCGAACAGGCACTTTGAAAACCATACTCCTCCAATTTCAATTCAACACATGTGTGAGGTCAATTAACAAGGAAAAGATACTGCCACAGAAATCTAAAGATATTTATAGAAAGAAATGGAAGGACAGTGTTAGGGTTGCCCTAACCAATTAATTGTGCTGCTGTAAATAAGCCAATCAGGTTAAAGTTTCAGTACCGTACTTTACATATTTACAGACTTATCGATACTAGACTCACATGGCTTTTAGTAGTGTGCTTCTGTGTGATACGGGTTTTTCAAGTCTACCTCACGCTATTTAACTACAACAGAAGTTCAGCTGTTCATTACAGTAAGTTTAGTTTTACCGTATTTTTTAATTATCAACCGCATGTACCCATCTTATGAAAGTGTGAAGATGTGTAATTTCTTTTGGATAAACTGTACTGACTTTACCATTCCTGATAAAAAAGGCCAAAAGACATACAATCAGTCCATATTTATATTACATGCAGTTCAATATTATGCTTAATGTTTATTTAATCCTATACAACTATGGATAAATAAACATTTATCATTGGATTAACTTTTGTTTTTATTACTATTTTTAACATATTTTTTCTTTATTTAAAATAAGTACTAAAATTTATTAGTCTTTTCAACAATCTAGCAGTAAAATATCTAAGGAGTAATGTCAATTTATTAAATTATTTTCCATACAATGTTTGTTACACTATGTGGTTTGAAAATGCTGAATTTGTATGACAGAAATTCAGTTGAAAGTGTTCAACTGTATTAAGAAATGTGCAATTATTCTGTTTAAAGCAAAAAACAGATTTGGATATTTTTTGTCACCTTTTAAACTAAAACTAAGTTATAAGTTAAACCTAAAGTCTAAAGATAGTTAACCTAAAGTATAAACTTAAAACTAGTTAACAGATCTCAAGAACAGTTAACAAAAATTAGAATGAATGGAATTATACAGCAAAGTTCATTCTTTTTAAGGGCCTTGGGATGTCTCCTATCAGCTACTGAATAAAATTGAGTAACTGGAACTTCATTTCTAAAATATTGGTGTCAAAACTCTGATAAAATATGTTTCATTGTCATAAGCAGTTTGGTAGACGTTCTATCAGAATCTCCAGGGCTACCACCTCTTGCTTAATTGGGTGAGCTCCAGATATGGGCAGCATGTTTTACATTCCTACATGTATTTTCAAAGGTGTTCTATTATTCGTCATCCCACTGGTTCCAAACTTATCGTAAGGTGTTAAAGTTTATACAGTTGCTTTTTAAATGAACAACCTCCGCTTGTATTACCGCTTATCCTAATGTGACCAAGTATCCAGCAGAAAGATACAAAGGGGCAAAGGGGTTTTCTAACTTTTGTGTAATTATCACAGGTGAAAGTTGGAGACAAAGAAATGGATGTGAACATTGACTTCAGATTGTACATTACTACCAAACTGGCTAATCCTGCATACACGCCTGAGGTATCTGCCAGGACATCCATCATTGACTTTACTGTCACTATGAAAGGTATTTTGATCCTTTATTATAAATGATTACGTAGACCCTAAGTAACATGTGACACTAATACATTCAGGGTTTTAAATAAGTTTATTCAATTACATCTTGCTTTGCAAAAGTACAAAGTCTAAAAAAATAACCAAACTTTTTTTAAACTTATATTTCCTAACTTACAACTTTTTGATCTTTGTCTCCTTTAAAGTACTTCTTTCTCTGTTCACACACTTGTGGAGACACCACACTTGTTGCTGGGATGGAGTTTCCACTTTATACAATTCTGAAAAACATTTTTTTGGAATATCCTTCAATGAAAGTGACAAATTCTTATTCATGTCATCAATGCTGTCAAGAAAATAGGATTCTTTTTAGCACTGGTTTTAAACCTGGTACTTCTATGGTATTTTACGTTTTTTATCGATTTTGGGGGAGCCAAGCGAGCTATAAGGTCGCGTAAAAAAACAAAATGTGCAGAATAACACCCTACATTTATATTTGTAGAACAAACTCTCAAAAAATATTTACTGCCGGTAAAAAAACGTGCTTCCGATTGTTGGATTTTTTTGGATAACGAACTCGTACGAGCGACGGAGACAACCAACATGTATACCAAATTTGAACCAAATCGGACTTAAAATGCGGCTGCTAGAGTGCGAACACATATATACACATATATATATGATTTTTAATGACACCCCAAAACGTGTTCTGGGGACCATGATCGATGCTCATTTGCTACTCCCGACCTTGGGTCTTACCATAAGGGCCACTGCAATAGCTCATTTTTCATATGGAAATTCGCTAATAAGCATTTAAAACTGAATTATTTTATTTGTAATTCTTGATTCTTTGCAAATGTAGTGAACTCAACTTTTAGCTAAACCTAAAATACCACTTGTATTTTTAAAACTGCTTGAAAACCCTTAAATACTGTTTGTAAAATGTTTTGAAATTTTATGAGATTTCCAAAATATCTAGTTTAGGCGATGAAACAAACATGATTTGGGGAGGAGGAAATATTTTGCATAAATTTCTCCTATACTACAAGTAAGTGATAAGTACAATTTATTTCTATCAAATAAGTTTAAATGTTATTTTTAACATCCTTACAAGGTCTTGAAGATCAGTTGTTGGGACGTGTCATATTAACAGAGAAAAGAGAATTGGAAACAGAACGTACAAATCTTATTCAAGATGTTACAAGCAACAAACGCAAGATGAAAGAGCTGGAAAGCAACCTGTTATACAAACTCACTACAGTTGAGGTATATTCAGATTGAATTAATATTACCATTTTTGTTGCTGTAGTATGTAAGAATAGATTCAACAATTTTTTAACCCTCCAAGTGCTCTTTAGTGCTATGGATGTTTTTGGTTCCGTGCATGCTTATTAATTAAAATCATTATAAAATACTCACTAACAGTAAAGTAAGACTTATTATACATCATTTTAATCACAATTACATACTCTTTACAGTAAATAGCTTTAACAGGCTTACCTTATAATTTTTATACTTTTTTTTTTGTTGACCAAAGTAAAAATTTAAAAAAATGTGTGTTCTAAAACCACTCACTCAAAATATGTAAACAAAAGTAATTTAGAAAATCCAATATAGCCAAAAGTTGCACAATTTTATGGTGAATAGAAATATACATAACACTACTACTTTGCTGTAAAAAAAACTTTTTGTCTATAAAAAAAACTCCGTTTTTTTATTTTAAAAATTACTTTTTCGCACAAAGAAGAAAAACTTGCCTCTAAAGATATAAAAGTACTGCCTAGGCCCAATATTTATGGTTTTAATTTGTT
Organism: Philaenus spumarius; assembly: GCA_018207615.1. Taxonomy (NCBI): domain Eukaryota; kingdom Metazoa; phylum Arthropoda; class Insecta; order Hemiptera; family Aphrophoridae; genus Philaenus; species Philaenus spumarius. The sequence continues at coordinate 87,747 of JAGFPH010000234.1, read as the reverse complement.
ATAAAGGAATAACACACACATTATACGAGGGTCGTCCAGAAAGTAAAGAACGTTTTAGCATGGTTAAATAAAAACAAAAAGATATCAACACCAAACTTTATTTACACAGCCACTGTACCTTATTCTACTTTTCTACGTAATCCCCATTGTTGTCGAGACACTTGTTGTAACGTGGGACCAGTTTCTCTATTCCGATGTTATACTCATCAGCCACGAAAGATTTGAGCCATATTATCACTGCTTCTTTAAGTTCATCGTAATTTCCGAACTGTTTTCCATCCAAAAATTGCTTCAACTTTGGAAACAGATGAAAATCACTAGGTGCGAGGTCAGGGCTGGTGTAGGGAGGATGACTAAAGATTTCCCACTTCAGACTTTGGAGTTCTTGCCGTGTTCATGCTGAGGCATGAGGCCGGGCATTGTCTTGAATGAAACAAACTTTAGCCGACAGCATTCCACGCCTCTTGTTTTGGATGGCGCGACGAAGTCGTTGAAGAGTCTCACAGTAGGATTCCGAGTTTATTGTTGCACCTCGTGGCATGAAATCCACATGGATTAATCCCTTTCGGACCCAAAAAAACGTTGCCATGACTTTACGAGTCTGCAACAATGGTTTTTCCTTTTTGGGTTTTGAAGGCGAATTTGTGTGATGCCACTCTATTGACTGACGCTTGCTTTCTGGAGTCTTATACGAAACCCATGTTTCATCTCCCGTAACAATACGATCAAGAAATTGGTCTCCATCTTTGTCATATTGAGTCAAAAATTCAAGGGCTGCCCCCATGCGTTTCGCCATATGGTCGTCAAAATCTTAGGCACCCACCGAGCACACACTTTCTTGTAACCAAGATGATCTGTCACTATCTCATGTAGGATTGATCGTGAAATTTGTGGAAAAGAGTCATGTAAAGTCGTCAAAGTGAAACGTCAATTTTCCTGAATTGTTTCTTCAACTTTTTGCTTCAGTTCATCCGTGACTAGTGATGGCCTCCCGCTCCGATCTTCATCATGCACGTTAGTTCTTCCTTGGTTAAACATGATACACCACTTTCTTACTGATGACTCATTCATCGCATCTTCACCATAGACAGCTTTAATTTGCCTATAAATTTCAATGGGCTTAACTTTTTGAGCATTCAAAAAGCGGATTACACTCCGTACTTCACATTTGGCGGGATTTTCGATTGGCGCCGCCATTTTAAAATGCTGCGAAAACAAGTAGCGTAACCACACAGCAACAAGACTCACCTCACACTGAAGAAAAAGGAAGGGGCAAGCGGCCACGCACGTAATCGCAGTAGTGGGGATCTGCGCCATGCGCGATGCGCATTCGTTCTTTACTTTCTGGAGGACCCTTGTATACGAGAAAAAAAAGAAGAAAAAATATTTAGAGTTCAAATTCTCTATAAGTCACTATTTTCAAACGCACCTCTAATAGCACTTGAATTGCTAAGTTCAGTCGTAATTACTTCAAAAATGAATAAACATTTACAAAAACAAATAAAAATAAACTGATCTAAACTGAAACTAAAAATGAATACCAACTAGTGGATAAACAAACTAAATCCGAGTTCCGAGCGTCTATCTACGCGTACTACACAATTAGATAGTTCATTTGACAATTCTGCCGAAGGTTTGTTTGAGTCGATATCACTATGAAACTCTGAATTATAATAAAGTGACTCTTTCCAAACACAACCATACATAGAAGTATCCGATTGTATTAAAAATAGCGGCGTCATACACATGTACAAAATGTGTTGCGCAAATGTCGCATATGCGACGTTAGCACCGTAACGCGACTTTTATACATCGCATATACGAATTTAGCACTTGGAGGGTTAAACTAATGATTTTAACTGATTATCGAGTGTGTGAAGTTTCTCTGTTGCTCTTTAACAATCTGTGAACCAATTGCATTTAGTAAGTGTAATATTACTTATTCATTTTCAAGTTTCAGCAATTTCAATTTGTAACTTTAATATTAACACCCCATGATGTCAGAGTTTTGGGTAAACTTCTTAGCTTTTTTTAACTTCACAGTTTTTTCATCAAGGGATAGTACTTTATTCAAATTAAATAGTCAACTTAATAGTCCAAAGTTAAGTTATAATCTCGGGGTTTGATAACTCTTCACAAGCTAGGAAAGTACTATATATTTTACGGATTACGGAAATGGCCAGCTTCAATAATATGCGACACATTAAAAGCAAGATACCTCTAATTAGTTGAAGTTTACCTTTTACTCATAACAGAAAAAAATTAAAAACCGTTTTGTTTGTCATTAAAAAATAGTTTTTTGTTTTCTTAAATTTGTTTGTAAAGTTAGCGGTTTTAGAAATATTTGAGAAAACTGTTATATATATAATGTACAAAAGATATTATACAAAAGAACGTTCTGGTTTTTTTATACAAGTGTAGAAGGTTATGTAATACATATGTACACCAACTTCTATATTTCCAAAGATATTAAGTGTTTAGTAAAAAAAAAACAAAATGGTAGATAATTCGAAAATTAAGCATTTCCGGACTTATGTTTATTGAAACATTTTTCTTATTTTCATGTATAGTGAATAACCTGGTGAAATTTAGACACGCTGTTTATACACTTATGAAGATTTGCTTCAGAAGAATATACATTCATTTCCATTACAAATTGTTGTTATTATTCAGGGTTCTTTGGTTGAGGATGAGAGTGTTATCGCTGTCCTCAATATAACAAAGGACACTGCAGCATCTGTCCGTGAGAAATTGAAGATTGCTGCAGCTACTGAAATTAAAATCAATGCAGCAAGAGAAGAGTTTCGTCCAGTAGCCACCAGGGGTAGTGTGTTGTACTTCTTGATTGTAGAGATGTCTATGGTGAACTGTATGTACCAAACATCACTTGTTCAGTTCTTAGAAAGATTTGACATATCTATGGCAAGGTGAGATTACAATATTTGTAGTCGTATGTTTAGAGTATAAGACAAATAATCCGCACAGTTTCACTTCACATGCATGCGTGTTTGCCAGTTTGTGTTTGAATTATGTTGAATACAATGATGATGCCCTGGACTTGTGACTGCTTTTTTACTGATTAAAAAACTAATTCAATCACTCCGCTGAACCGCTGACATGAGTTGATCGAATTTCCAAAATTAAGTTTGTATGTTTTAGAGTTTCACGTAGATTTGATGCAGGTACTTTAATGGTATTTTATGTTTTGATATTTTGGGTGAACCAGATGGACTATAAGGTTGTGTAAAAAGCAAAATGTGCACAATAATCTCCTATATTTATTTTTTTAGATAAAACTCTCAAAAATATTCATTTCTAGTATAAAGAATATATAAAATGTTTATTTTTGATAGTAAAATTTCCTTCCGGTTGTTGGATTTTTGGCTAACGAACTTGTCCGATTGACTTAGAAAACCAACGTAAGTAAAACTCGGATGTAAAATGCGGCCGTTAACCCTGGAACTGTCAGACTAATCAATTTGAGTGGTCGTGGTGGCGTGGCACGTGAAAACGATCAATTTTGACAACTCTACTTGTAATGAATATTTCACCCACTAAAAACTATCCAATCGCAATAAATCAAAAACCGTTGGAAAGAAAATGATCTAAACTTTAATTTTTGCATTTACAAGTTTTTTCTAAAACGTATATTTACATACGTAATCATCGTTGCAGTTTTTTAGTTTTCTAAAAGAAAATGTCGCGCGAATTTTAATGCACCAAAACTACCTTTAATTCCAATTTCTATGTCTTTCAATACAGCCCGCCCGGTATTTTTCTGAGTTATATCTGTATACTGAAGGATTCATCACACTTTTACCTATCTGAAACTGCCATCCAATCCAAAATCGGACAAATAGTTCTAAAGATATGGAATTGTCTGTAAACCTTTGCAATTGAGTAGATTTCAACCAATAAAACAACACATTTTGCGTTCGAGATATCTTTTATAATTCGAATTATTTCAATAGACTTTTTGATATCTATTTATAGACCAAAGTTCAATCTTTCATTTGGTGTAAAGCAAACTATATTTGACTTTTTAGATGTTACTCAAACAGCAGTTGAAAGTTCATATTTGCACAGAATTCACACTACCGCTTGAGTTTGCAAAAGAAGGCTGTTTCCATTGTCTTCAACGGTCATATTTTGAATTTCCTTTGTCCGCACGAGGTTTCATTTGTTTCATCTTACTTTTGTAATTCAATTGATTCTAAGTAAAACACTTTTATGATGAGGTAATATACAAGTATACAGTTCAATTCTTTGATTTATTCTCTAAACTTTGTTTTAATAATATTTCATTTTTGGGCAAAGCATATATTAGTAAATTACGTTTCAAATTAGGCGGTTTTGTTAGCAATCGTGTATTTGGAACACAAAAACTGGTGTTTTCAAAACAAGAAATTTGAAATCGATAAATGTTTTTATACAGTTCTATTTAGAACTAAATTACGAAACTTTTTTACATTTACGAAAAAACTACAAAAAATGTTTACGACTTGTTATGTAGGCCTAAAGTTGAACTTTTTCCTTTCGTTACTGAACATTTTTTGCTTCTTGAGCAAAAAACTTTTACAATTTTACATCAATAAATTTTTTAATTACGTATATGGATTTTTTGAACCTTTCTCTACAAAAAAGGTACAGAACACTTTTGGATTGGTATGCAATTACTATATTTGGCGAATTTTTGAAAATATGCTTGCACACGCACCGAAATGACTTGGCTTTGCAAAACATTAACATGGACAGTTGTAGGGTTAAAGTTGAAACATATAGTTGCTAAAAGGGCCTCAGTCACAAATAATAACAATTTTAGTTAAGTATGGTTTTCGTATAATAAGACATAGCTATATGTTTTGGTGCTATAAGGGCTTCAGTCAGATGCTCCTATAACGCAGAAAATACACTTCAAAATGTTATTTCACGCTACAAGGGCTTCCGTCCGTGATGAGGTCCTTTTAGCATGAATCGTTGGCAAACCTGCCACCCTCTTGATCATTTCAAATCTTAATCATTTTAAATATCAATATCAAATCTTGTGTGATACATCTGAGTTAGACCGAGGTACATTTAATATTTTAATGAAAGAGAATCAAAGCAGACTACTAACATTACTCAATTGAGTCAAACAATTATTCTGTAACTATTCAGTCCATTTATCTATTTATGTGTTAATAAATTTTATTTGTGTCATTATTAATCTACTTGAATTCATTGATTTACTTATGTAGCAAGTAGAGTTTGAAATATATCAGATTATCCTTTGAATTTAATTAATTACATCAGAATACAAATAATAAAGTCTAATAGAGAAACAGATTTATTATATCGTGCACACTGAACTGGAGCTAAATGTCTAATTCTGAAATGTGTAATTACATAAATAGAATCACAAAGAGAAACCTAATATTTATAACACGAATGCTTGAGCACCGAACTAACTTTATGCAACAAAAAAATATATATATAATGTCTGAAAGCAGTAAACTAATATCTAATTACACAAATAAAATCATAAAGAGAAACCTAATATTTATAACATTAATACTTGCACACGGAACTATACGCCGGGTTTCACACAACGTGGATGCCGCAATAAGGAGCTTGCGTCTAGGCCTCCACAAAACTATTTCTAACTCTGAAACTACTAAATGGAATTTGGTGGAAGGGGTAGCGTATATTTCCTAGAATGAGGCTCGTGAAGTAATAGGCGTGATAAAGACTGCCGATCGTAAACAACCGGGGTTTTTCAGTAGAATTATGATCACCCGGAGCAGAACTCTGTGATGCAAGATCTCGAAGGTTTCCATTGGCTTCTGAAATTTTATGTTTTGTTTTTTTATACTTTTCATTTATCAGTCAAAATAAAAGGTAAAGTTTTATATAAGTTTATTTTGATTGTTTGACAATTTGTAAATATATAAATAGTTACTTTATTTTATTTATGTACTATTACTATTTTTAAAAATTTATTTAGTTTTTTTATATTTAAATTTTGTTTTGGCTTTAGAAATGTGTTGATATTGTTATCTAATTAATATTGTTTTATGACAATATATAAGATATGATATGATTATGACGACTCAAATATCTGACATATAGGCTAATGTATATAAATAGATGTTTAATAAAATACATTTTAGTTGAATTGAGTTGTTCTTTTTGAACCACAATTTTGTTTGTCATTAAAAAGGGAAAACATTTTTTTGTCTTGTATACATTTTGTGTAAAGTTCTGAGATATTTGATTATATTATAATGATTTAACATAGCTACCATTTTTAAAAAATCTTTCTTCTGTTTATCTGTAAAAAGCTACTTAAAAATATGCATGCATACCTCAATAATTCTGAATCTGAACTTAATTATCTTATCTACTTAAAAAATTTCAGTGTTTTTTTTTTTGGTTTGTTTTTTTGAAGAATACAAATTGGCCGGTGTTTTCATACTGATATATGAAAGCTGTTCTTTTTTTTTTGTAAGTGAAATACCGTACACCAGTATAACTGATTCTTCCTGAAAACCCTTGTTTGACTACAGTCGAATTTTAAATATTTATACATATAGCCTAATATTTATATATATAGCCTAATTTTTAAATGAACAAAATGTCAATACTCTTGTTGAACCATTTTTAGTCTTACTATCTCATCAAGCTGTTTGGTTATATACAATCTTGATGCCTCAACTTAATTTGGTGTGAATTATACAATCTTAATTCTCAACTTAATTTGGTGACAAATGCAAACTGACTATGGATCTAGAGACAAGATTTTTATAAATTATGACTTGATGATTTTAGTTAATTACTTTCATTTTATATTATTACCCTCATACACCTGTCATAGATTAGTTCAACAATAAGTATAATTGAATTACCCTTATAATATCTGGAAATAAGGGATATTTCCATGCACACCCAAACATGTGTCTGCATGGTTTCTTCTTGTTCTCAAAGACTCTCACTAGTTGCGTAAGTGGAATGATGTGAAGTCATTTGGAAACTGGTCTATCTCTATGTACACTCACCATGCTCATCAAATTTGTTTTCAACAAGGAACAATTCTTTCCTAAAGTTAACACCTTTTAGGTCGTACAGATGACCTTCACAACTTCTTATCTTAAGATCACAAAGCCTTAACAATTTCTTTATGGCGCAAATGTCGGATTACCAACCTTTTCTTTCACAACAATTAAACAAAACTTCTCACAGTGTATGGAATACAATCACTCAACACAATAGTAACATGCCTAACTGAATACTTTTATGTCTGTATAATATGTACAATGTACAAATCAGCTTCCTCATAATTATCGTTTACAGTAAATTTTTTTCTTAAAAACATGAAGATCATTTTACAAAATATAAACAATTTTCATTTCTAAGGCTGGTGGGTTAAAAACGTTTAAATTTTTTTTGATATTATTTTTAATGGTGTAATATTATATATTATATTAGTTGATATATTATTATACTCTGTTTTTTCAAGATCTGAGAAGAGTCTAGTGGCCAGCAGACGCATTGTCTTCATCATTGAATACCTAACATATGAAGTATTCAAGTATAAATGCAGAGGCCTTTATGAGATGCACAAATATCTCTTCACTTTAATTCTTACTCTGAAAGTTGATATTCAGCGCAAGCAGGTTTCTCACGAGGAATTCCAGAATTTTATTAAAGGTACCTTTCTAACCCACCACTAATAATTATATACAAGTTAAAATATCTTTGAAATACTAACCGCAAGTTCCCATAAAGTAATATGGTAGTTATCGTATCATGTAATTAACAACTCACAGTATTTTGGAGTTCTCTGACGTAAGAAGTTATAATTTGGTAAACAGTAATCTAAAATCGTTTAAGAAATTTTAAGAAGACATAATTTAGTTAAACATTTTTTTTTTAATGACACGTGACTATAATCCTGAAAACACTGTACGGTAAAAACAGCCCCCACTAAGTTTTCTATCCAAAAATGCTGGTAAATGAGCTTCAGATACCCCCATGATCATCTTTGCATTCTATTCTGCAGTTTTCCTACTCATTTCATTTACTGGCATTGATAAGGAAACCAAACTACTTATATTAATTATCTAGTGTTTTCTACATATTAAGATAGGTCAATTTTAGGTAACACCCGTAATTCTGCTTTTCAAATTAATATATAGTTAAACTATTCACAAACTTCAATAAGATTTATCTTAAAAATGAGTACTGTGGTATTGAAACCAAACTACTTAATGATAAAGCACTAAGTCAAATAACGAGGATAACAACTATAGAATTGAATGAACATGAGAAGGAGGAACTTGGTGGTATCTGAAGCTGATTTAAAGACTTTTTTTTGATTAAATATTTAGCGAGGAACTTTAACCACAAACTGGTTTTGGTACTTTTTATTATACCTGTAAACTGGTTGCCCTCTGCTATGTAAAATTATAACGAATTTCATGCTTTTTAGCACTCTATGAGCAGACAGTAAAATGATGGAAACCTACAAAAGAGCCATTTTCAAAATTAGATTTCTTATGATTTAACTTTTATGCTGTTTGACTAAACTTTCTTTTTTCTATATTTTTTACTAAGCTATACGATTGCTATGAAATTTTACCAGTAACTCGAGCCTTTTTGAGTTGTGGACCCTTGTAAAACCAGAATTGTCACATCCAATATGTATACACTGATGCAGCAGAATATAATGTGTTATGGCCATGTTTAATATAGCATAACTGTTTAGGTGGAGCCGCATTGGATTTGAATGCTTGTCCACCTAAACCTTCGAAGTGGATAACAGACTTGATGTGGCTGAATCTTGTTCAAATTTCAACATTGCCTCATTTCAAGTTCATTATCAATCAGGTAATCAAAAATATTATCATTATCATTTATTTGCATCATTTTAGTATACATAGTGCAGCAATGCTGCGGTAACAACATTACAATACTGTGGTAGTATATTACATTACTTGACAAGTTATTTAACTTATATGACAAAAAGTACTGGTCAAATGTAAAGTTTAATGTGAGATATTGAAGGTTTTTCATAGTAGAATGTTCTAAAATATTCAGACAGAAAATATTTATTTTACCTATTTTGGTGGTCCTAATTGTCAACTTAATACTTGACAATACATGTCATGAATATGCAAGTTTAATCGTGTTTCAATATTTAAAATGTGTGTTTTTCAAAACAAAATCATTGATCTGGTCATTTTTAAGAAAACTTTACTAACATCTAGGAAATTCAGAGCTATTGGCTAAATTCACAAATTTTGATCCATTGACATTCAAATACTGATGTTGACTAAATTATATATTAATAATCTTTTTCCTATTATTATTTTAAAGTAAGGCTATTTTGATCTGTAAATGGATAAACTACTGAAAAACTAAAATCTCATCACTTAGAATTTATTTTTTCACATCATAGAGTGGTCTAATAAATAATTGGAGACTCTTGTACTAAAGCAAGATTAGCTCGCTTGTTCCATGGTGTGGTACATAGTGTAACAATAAGCGTTGCAAAAATAATAATATTTTACTTCATTTAATAGCCCCACGTTGGGAGCCATTTTGCAACGATAAGCGTTGCAAAAAATAAAGATTATATTCTTTCGTTTTTCAGTCCCACGTTGGGAAAGCCATTTTGCAACGATAAGCGTTGCAAAAAATAAAGGTTATATAAAGTTATACTGTGTTAAAAAAAAATGAGGTTCGGTAAAAAGTTCAGAAATTAAAAAAAAATATTTTAAATCAAAATAAAAATGCTATATGTGGATTATCTAATAATTATCAATATCTCTTCATCACCTCCTTCACTTATTCACCTTAAAAACAAAAGTCGTCGCTCATGTAATACTTAAAATCACTTATATACCTCCTAGGCCTATTGCCTTACTTCAATAATAATAAATCATCACCCACCTAAACTCTCCATAACATCTTTCTCCCAACTTCAACGTAGAACAATATCATATTTTTCACCTTACTTCAACTCACCTTACTTTTAAAACCTTAAAAATCACCTTCACTTAACTCCAATAATCTTAAATAAAAAGAATAATAATCATAATATTCGCGATAATCCACATATAACCTCGCTTATGCTCTGTCTGCATATATTTACTTGTAATTATTAATCACTGAGAAATATTTGTTAATTAATTTTATTTTCTCAGGGGTGAATACCTGGCTATTAAAGTACTGGCTAAATGGACATTCGTGGCTATATAAAGAAATTCAAGGCATTGCAGCAAGACAACTATTATTTACTCAAACATGATTAAAAATGAATATTTACAGCAATTAAAAAACATCGACATAATGATATAAATATATAAACAAATCAAAGAACTATTTACAGTTATACAAAGTTTCGTCGTCCATATCTTAAGCTATGACGCAATAGAAATCAAAAGAAGTTAGTTTTTAATAAAATGAAAAATTTTATATTTGCAGACTAAAAAATATGTCCTATGGCCATTATTACTTACAGTTTCACTCGTTGCACTGTCTTTTTACCTAGGATTTCACTGATTCTAATCGTCAAAGTCACTTTACTTACTTTTTACCAACGCGTTACTCAAACCACATGGCAACTTTTCAACAAGTCCATTTTTTTAAAAGAAATATACGGAAGATTTCACTTCTTACACTTTTGCAAACTCCTAGACGTCTCTACTTGAAATTAATATAACTTTCGTCGTGATCTTTTTAGAATTGTTACATTTCTCTTGCAAATTCTTCACCACCCGCAAGTAGCTTGTACAAAGCCGGCTACGCCATCTTGACTTCTCTTATTCTCTTCTCCTCTCTTGCGTTGTTAAGCGTACTTCTCTCAGAACTGTACATGTGAAATGTCACGTACGCAACTCTGTGCTAGGCTTTCCGTATCTCAACGTATAGACCGATGTTGTGTCTTGTTATACATGTATTTATTTCTTCTTTATAAGTTGCCTTCGGATTGTCTTTGCCTAATCAAAATGTTTATTATTATGTTACCGCTTGTCTTCATTAACAATTCACTTCAACCGCAATTATTTAAATGATCTTTTACACAGTTCTTACACGTTACATGTTCATACATTAATATATCTTTTAAGTCTGCTTTTATTTTACCCACCTTTATAGTCTGCTTTTTTACTTTTTACTTACTTATAAGAAAAAATGATTTTACTGTAATTATTTTGCGTCATTTAGAAATGTATATACAAAAATTATAAATGGTTAATATTATTTATGCATTGCGTCATTTTATTTATTTAGACCAAACCTCTGTGTCTTTAGTCACTATAGGAAACAGCTGATTATTTCTTATTTTATATTTTCTCTGTGACACGGACGTTAGTGTTACAATAGTTTTCTTCATTCTAATTATAACAAAACTCCATCATGATTCACACTCAATGCCTTTTCTTCCTCCACTGTTTAATATTATATATATATATGAATTTGTTTAATAAAGGTGGAGGATTAATCATAACCTAAGCTAAGACAGTAAATAATGTTAAGTTTTGATATAACATGATTAATTATAAAGGTTATTTATTGACCTATACTTTCTATAAATTATTTGTGTATTTTAGTATTTTCCCACCAACTTGAGCATATACCCTTTAGATTAATATGTAGTAAATAATTAGTGAGTGTACAGTCTTCAATGAATGTTACCCATTCATGTTATACAGAAGAAAAGTTAGAATGATAAGTTTGACAGTAAAAAATGGCTGTGCAGTAGAACCTCACCAATCCGTCACCTGTAGGACTAGAAGTTTGGTCGAAATGAAAAAAAAGTCAGATTATCAGTAAAAAAATTAATCTAAAATAAAAGATACAGAAAAACATTGTTTTGCAGACGACAGTCTAGAATTAGCTACATATCTTGATCCTTAAGATATCGATTAGTGTTGAGCTATTGTTCTGTTGAATGTACTCAAGAGCAACATCAAAAGCTTTTTTGGCTTGTGTATTTGATACATGAGCAGGTGGTTCTTCATCCTCGTCATCATAAGGGCCTTCATTTACGGTTCCTTCATGCATTTGTGAAACAGCAGCAATGATCTCATCAACATTTAGTTCTTCATTTGTTTCACAATCTTCATCACATTTAATAAACCACTCATAACGTAATTTCCTTGGATATCATATAAAGTTTATAAGTAGCTGACAATTTAAGATCTGTCGTTGTCTTGCACATTCCTAGTTGGCTTACTCTTGATCTTCACTTCCATTCAAAGTTTTTGCCAAGATTTTTGCACTGTGTCAGGTTTTATTTTCTTCTATGATTCGACTATTTGGCTTGTTTAGTCTCTGTAGCACTTTTAATATTTGATTTAAATTCAAAGTAATGTGTTTATGTTTTACTCCTTTCATAATGTTAATGCAAAAACAACCTGCACAAAAAACATAACCACACACAATGAGTAATTACCACACACTAGGCAGTAGATGGCAATTCACTGAGGCAACAAAACAACTGACTAGTAAACAATGGTTTGTCAATTGCCAACTATGATATATGTAGTCATAAACAATTTGATGCATGAATGTGGTTAGAAGGGGAATCCTTGACTTGGCTACGTCCCTTTGGTTGTAGGGTCGAACCAACCAGAGCGCCAGACTACCAGAAGGGGGGCTAGAGAGGCTCTACTGTACATGTAATAATTTTAGGAGAGTAATTTTGTGTTTTGTACTTTTATAAAAACGTGCTGAAAACGTTTTACTGGAACAATGTTTTTTATATTGAAGTGATCCAGTATTGATATTGTAACAACTAACCCTAGCAGATTATACATAAGGTCAGCTTTTTTAGATCCCTCAAAGTGAGAGGCAGTGGAAAGCTTGGTATGACAAACCTGCACCTGAAGACGAACCCATGCCTGATGGATATGAATCCCTTGATGCATTCCGTAGGCTACTGATGGTCAGGTAAAAACTTTATTGGATTTATTAAAGTTAGTTGTTTTATTGGTAATATTAGTGACCCTTTGTTTTGCTTATTTTGTCACAATCGATAGGTAAAATTAAATTATAACCTTCTATAAAAAATTTTACACAAATTTATGTTATTTATCCACGTGAATATCGTCTGGTTGTTAAATAAATGTTTTTGGTCTTAATTTTGGAGCCGACACCCTGGTCGGTGTTATGTTATTTGTTTCCAAAAAAGTTATTTCTGATGTCTGAGTGTCCTTACTAGAAATTCACAGTTTTTCAGACATTTCAACTTGAGAATTTGCATGACACAACATCTGTTCAAGGTGTCGCCTCCAAGTTTCGCCTTCTGAAGTTTTAACTTCCAAAGTTTGTAAATATAATTTGCCTATGATTACGTATGGCTACCGTTTATGAGATGATCTCTCCCCCCTCCCCAGTAAAATCCTACAAAAACATTTTGTAATTCCTCAAATTTCAACATACATTTACCCTTGTAATTACTAATTTGTTTAGATTAGTATTTCTTCTGTAATTGGTTTAAGTAAATCAAATATATTTCTTAGACCAATAAAGCTATTTAATAAAGCTTAACCCTCCAAGTGCTGACTATATTGCTCTTTAGTGCTGTGGGTTTTTTTTTTGTTCCGTTGCATGCTTATTAACTAAAATCATTATAAAATACTCACTAACAATAAAGTAAGACTTATTATACATCATTTTAATCACAATTACACGCTATTTACAGTAAATAGCTTTAACAGGCTTACCTTATAGTTTTTATCCTTTTTTTTTGCTGACCAAATTAGAAATTAAAAAAAAAAATTCACCACACTACGATGTTTTCAGTTATTTTCGGAACGTCATTTGGAGGGCGAAAGTAGCTCTTTTCTGCCCTAGAGCCGTAAAGTCAGGTGTTCGTTTATTCAATTAAAATATGAACGTATATCTCAACACAATTTCGTTATGAAATAGGCCCATATGGCAAATGATTCAATAAGTATTGCCGACAGACTAGTGGCACACACATAATATTGTTATTTTCACCGTTGCCTAGCAACTGAGGTAAAACTGTACTTTCCATAGCTAGCTAGTTTATAACCTCAAAGTTTCATTTTCATGTGTGCTAAATAAATATTCTTTTTTAATTTTATATAGTGTTTATCTTATTGTGTAGTGTGGTGAAAAATAGCGTTCGCCTCCGTCTCGAACTTGAAACACGATCTCAAGCCTGCAAAATCTCATTTTCGGCCCTAGGTGTGTAATATACTATTGTGTTCTAAATCCTCTCACTCAAAATATGTAAAAAAAAAGTAATGTAGAAAATCCAATATAGCTTATTTTGAAAAAAATTACAAAAATGTTCTACTATTTTTTTTATGTAGGCATAAAGTTGTTTTTTTTTCCTTCCGTTACTAAACATTTTTTGCTTTCTAAGCTAATAACTGTTACAATTTCAAAAGAAACTAATTTTTAGTGGCGGCACATTTGAATTCTTTGAAGTTTCTTCTACAAAAAAGCTATAGAACACTTTTGGATTGGGGTTCATTTACTATTTTTGGCGAATTTTTAAATATATGCTTGCAAAAAGCTAAAAACAGGCTTTTCAATTTTAGCTTTAACCATGCCACTTGGAGGGTTAAACCCAGAACGGTCCAGGTGAATCCCGAACATCTGGTCACCCTATGCTTTAAAGTGTCGAATTGAACCTAATGTTAAAACCGTGCTAATGTTAATTAAATTGTTATTGAATTCAGAGATTAATTACTACAGGCCCTACTGAATTGATACTTGGTTTTGTAAAATTTATTTGATAATGGCTGCAAAGCGGACACATTTTATGCTAGGATTTGATCAAAAACTTGAAATTATTAAACTCTTAAAGAAGGGTGAAACTCCTAGCAGTATTTCTCCGATTTTCGTTGTTGGGAGAACAACAGTAAATGACATAAAGTGTGATTCTGAAAAGATTGAGCAACATGTTTCAAAAATGCAAAGTACCGATAACGATGTGAGATTTACCATGAATCTAGCAAAATTTGAACAACTGGACAATGATAAATACCATTTTTTATTCAAACCAGAAGTCAAGAAATTCCAACTTCAGATCCAATAATAATGGCCAAAGCATTTACAATAAATAAAATTAATATTAACTTGATGGCAACCCAAACTTCAAAGCATGCACAGGATGACATTATAAGTTTAAGTTTTCTCAGGGAATTGGAGTGAAAATGAATGAAAATAACAAAGTCGTAGCTGACTTCAAGGAACAATTAAATTTGAAAATACCTAATCTAAACCTCTTTAGTCAACAGGCCTACAATCGTGATGAAACCAAACTCAATTGGAAAGGTTATTCATGAAAGACTCTCATATGTTTTATAATAAAAACAAAATTCAGTGTATTGAAGGAAAAGATAATAACAAATTAACTTTTAATGATTCCAGAGCTTGGTGTCCAGATCGTACTTTGTCCCAGTCTAAGAAGTACGTTAGTTCTAGTATGGACTCCCGTTACACAGATCCTGTCATACTAAACATAGATGTACTGCTGTCAGAGTCTCGTCCACTAACTCCTATGATAGGTCTACTTAGTATGGGTTCTGATCCTACTCCACAAATTGAAACTGCGGCAAAGAGGAGAGAAATAGAGTGTAAAAGTATTTCAATGGGACAAGGGCAGGAAATTCATGCGAGAAAACTGATTGCCCTTTTTATGTCTCAGGTAAGTTCTAGTCGGAGGTTGCTGATGAGGTCGATTATTGCGTTAATCATTATTTTTCTCAATATAGAGCCATATAAGTTCTTAAATTCATTCAGATTATTGTCCAGAGACATTAAAATTTGTCATCATTTTTGTGTTAAAATCAATGCACGATGTTTGGGAAAATGGCTCCTGTTTTCAAACATGACTTTTAAGTTGTTCTTATCCAATCTTTGTACGGATAATATCATCAGTAGTAAGGCGTTTGTTAGAATTAATACTGGATTTCACGCAGGTGAAATCTTTTGATCATAAAAATTGTGGAAAAAGTTTACCAATTTCCACCCTCTGGAGGGGAAGGGGGTTGAAAAGTTAACAATACCTACTTATAAGGCTATAACAAACATTTGATGGGAAAATTCTAGCTTAAGAAAATACCTTATTTTACCTCCATTTATAGTTTAAATAAAAATATTAACTCTTATTATGCCTGCTATAATATAGCATGTTGCGGATGAGGTTTATAGTGATATGTTCAACATTACATGAGTTCTATAGCATTTTGAAGGATGGTGTTAAATTAAAAGTATTAATGTCTATTAGAAAAGTTGCCCAGTTTCCTATTTTTTTGCTATTTAACCCCACTCCCCGTAGTGGGAGTGCTCATAAAAGAGGTGCTCAAGGTCTCAAAATAAAGTACAAGCCACAAACTACGTTTTTGAAAATTTTATAAAAACTTCATGTACAATTTGTTTTTATATTACAATTTTTCTGTTTAAAACACTATTTGCCCTTTATAGCCACCTAAACCCTCCCCTCTTGGGAGGCCGTGGTGAAGGTCGTGTAATTTCTTTACTCTATTATGTTTACTTTATTTGTGACAAATTTTAAGTTTCTAGCATGACTTCTAATTTTTGGCATATTTTTTTAATAACACTGATTCTATAACACAAATGTAGTCTATTCCAATAGAAAATTTATTTTACATATAAGTAAAAAGAAACACTAATAAAACCAATATATAATACTCAAAACACGATTTCAGAACGTATTCAATAAACTAACCTAAATAAAACACACTATAAGTGATCAAATGTAAACAAAGACCTAGTAAACAAAATGCCAACAATATCTCAAACTTGAGAATCAGCTGTTGCACTGGTGAAATAATTTCGTCACCAAAGGCAACAGAAGTATCGTTTGTTGTTGTTCTTTTTTTTTTTGGTGTTTCAATCTGAAATTTAGTCTACAACATACTGCAATATCGATCGCTTCGAAATAGTTCTGAGTTTAGCTGCTAGATGGAAGAATGGATGATGGATTGTTCCTGAGCGTACGCTATACGTCAAAACGCGCCCATGGGAAGGAAATCCTGGTGTATCGTGTACAGCAAAACATGTTGAAGGGTTAAGGGGGTCAGCAAGTAATGTTAAATTTAACGTATTAATGACCCATTATCTCATATCATATAAAAGCTAGGTACTTGATTTTTTCTCCTTTTTCCTCTTACTGTACTTAAAGTTTACATACAGAATCATTAACTTTGGTTAAAAAATACAGAATTAAATAAATGTAATATATATAACCTTTTATTATTGATTTTTTTTAGTGTAAATATTTTATTTGTTGTTGTTTTTTCATAAATTTGCTTGTATATTAAGGAACTGTAGTAAATAACAAGTGATACAAATTTCAAAAAGATTGCTCTTGTGGTTTCCAAGAAAATGGGTCATATGTCTATAAAAATTAATTTTCAAGAAATCGCAAAAAACTCCAGCTTGTGAGTAAAAACTTACTTACAGAAATTGTTAAATCATTCTAGCTCCATATCTTCCATGTTTTCTTCTTCCCTAGTTTTGAAAATTCCGCGTGCTAGTCTAGCTTTCTTAGCTAAATCAGTGGCTTTCTTTCGGCCTTCTTCATTCTTGCCATGTCAATTTTTTTCATAATTGTAATCATGTTTTTTCCAGGAACTATGCCTAAATTATCAAGCACTTGATACTTGTCAACATTACCCCTATTGAAAAAACAAATTACAGCATCATTGACACCCAAACTCAGAGTTTCTATACCTACAAACACTGTTTTAGGCACTTGATTCCATATCATATTATTGAATGATTCATTTGGGCTTTGTGTGAGCGCATGTAAACATTTTCTTAACAAATCTGATGATGAAAGGTCTCTAAAAACTGGCTTGATTTTCCATAACAGGTGTTGGGAAGAGAGTGTTTGTGAGAGTATTTTTCTCCTATTACTTTTGTACATAATATATTATACTTGCATAGATATATTTTATCACTAACACTAACTACAGTTGCCTTTTAGGAAATTGGAGTTTTTTTGTTGTTGTATTCAGAAACGATCCAGGAAAAATTTAAGCTAAAAAAATGAAATTTTTACAAATTTCAACTTATTGACCCCTTAAGCTACAACTTTCCCATTTAATGTTTGTTAAAAAAGATTAACCTTTTACCAGCTAGAGCAAAAAACCCGTTTAGTACCCTATGAACACCCCCACCCCCCATTCAACGTTCTTCGAAGGGTGGTTATTTTTAGACTTTTTTCTACATTGTTTATGATCAAAGAACCTGTGGGTAAAACATCCCACCTGGGTGTGTTAATTCTAATGAAAAGCTTATACTACCTGTACTTTATATTATTATGTTGTCAAACAGAGGCGTTCAAAAATTATTTTGTTATATTTTAGTATTGAATTCTTTTTAAAATTTGTATGTTTGTAGTTTATAGATTGGGTGTTTAGTTTATAGTCGTCTGCAGTAAGAAAGTACTTTTTATGCAAAACATTTTACATTTCAAGTTTTTTTTTTTTTTTTTTTTGAAAGGATAAAATAGTTTTAATTTTATAACTTTTATAAATAAGGTAAAACAATTTTCCAACAAACCAAAAATAAATTTTACTTACACTGAGTGGTGCAAAAATTCCGAACTTCTTCGTAATTGTAAACCTGTTACGCGTATTAACTCCAAACTTTCAGGAAGTTATAGAGTAGACTCCAGCTCTGGTATTGGCTTTAATACTATCCATGTATCCTCTCAACTAGTTGTCCGCTGGATATCTTTTTTCTATTGTGGAGATGGCTAGTTGAAATAGGGTTGGCAGAGCGTGGTCATTCTTCGTTGTTTGTTTCAAACACTTTGTACAATAAGGAAGACATTATTTGATATTGTAATTTTAGAACTAATATACTACTTGTTGCAGAAATATCATAATAATCATTCAGACTTTATCAGTTAATTTTTTTGTTTATGAAATTTGAGAGTTGCAATATATGTGATACAACTTACATGATAAAACAAAGTTAATACTATCTCAATCTTGCTAACAAAAATAGTATTCATTCTGAACTTTTCTTTATTCAGTCATAATTTTCGCAATGTCTTTTGAAAGTCTTGAATTTTATTTTATTTTTATAAACTATACATCTTTTACATAAAGTGTACAGGTTTTATTAATCAATAGCTTATAATTTTCTTTTGTAGTAAAAAAACTCTTTTAAAACCAGCTGCATTTACCCATAAAACAATACCATATATTAATAATGTGCATGATAGACCATTTTATATGCGCCCATATTAGTAATATGTATGTTTGACTCCTCTCAATAGGTGTAACTAGTCTGAATCACCCATGCGGGTAAAAGATGTTTATCTAACCAAAATTAATTACATAGGATTAATTTAACATATCGCCAAATACAAGAAGAAGAAAATAGTATTGTATCTTTGACAGTTAATAGTTTGCAAGCTTGTTACTTAAACCACTTTTTGGTATGTTTTCTTAGGGAGGCTGGGTGCTTCTACAAAATTGCCATCTGGGTTTGGACTACATGTCGGAACTGTTTACTGTCCTATCTGAAACAACAAATGTTAACTCAGAATTCCGTCTTTGGATTACAACAGAACCTCATGAAAAGTTTCCAATCTCCTTGCTTCAGATATCTCTCAAGTTCACTAACGAACCTCCACAAGGTATTTCAATCTAAAGTATTCAATGTAATGGACAGTGTAACCTCATTCACTACCTTCATTCACTACCTTGTCCAATATTTTGTCCACCCACAAGAGGTGTTGATATACTAAAAAGATTAAAAAACATGTTTGAAAAATCATGTATTTTCTATAACAATAAAAAATGTTTCTAAGAAAAGTATAAATATCAATATACATTTTTTTTTGTGTAATTATAAATAACTATACACACAAATATAATTTTTTAATAAAATAAGTTAGTTTTTATTTTCAGTTAAATATTTCAGAAATGTATTTATAAGATAAAAACATATGCTAAACAATTTTTTATGAAGTAATTTCATAGTTATATTTTTGAATAAAAAGAACTTGAACAGTAAAGATTTTATAAATAATTTATAAAAGGATTATTAATGTTCAAGTTCAATTTTCACAATCAATTATATTATTTATTATATTATAGTTTATAGTATCTCAGGTAAGGGGCACTCGAGCTGGCATTGGTAAGACATAAAAGCAAATAAAGTTCCATAAATTTTGATTCATTAAAATGATTAAAATAGCAAAATTATAATGTTCAATTTTAATTATGGTTAAACAACGATAAGAATTGAATGTTTTTTTTATATAATTTCAATAAGAAACAACAAAGAACCTGTTTTCAAAGATACTGGAGCTTGTAAAGTTTTAATTTATCGATTAATAATGTTCAAAATCAGTTCTCTGTTTATTAAATATTAATACTGTTATTCTTTACGTACTTATCAGTCACTACAAATCACTTATTTTCTGTAGGACATGCACGTTAATAATTTTGACTGAGACACAATTTAACACATCTGTCCACTCGAACTTGAACACTACTAAAGAGCCTGGCATCACTAAAAGCACTGTTCTCATAAAATACCGCCTACCTTCCCCATAAACTTTTTTTAACATTTACTATATAAGTATGAAATACATAAGTTAATATTAAAATTGATTTAGAGAACAGAATCTTAATTCATTACTTGTTAATGACTGTTTTATATGAAAACAGGGATAAGAGCTGGATTGAAGAGTACCTACGGAACCATGAGCCAAGATCTACTGGATTACAGTAGTGCGCCTCAATACCTACCCATGATCTATGGTGTGTCATTCTTACATACAGTTGTACAGGAGCGCAGGAAGTTTGGACCTCTAGGTTGGAATATCCCTTACGAGTTTAATTTTGCAGATTGGTACGCTTCTTGTATGTTCATACAGAATCATCTTGATGAAGTGGATCCTAAAGTCGGTGTTAGTTGGAATACAGTCAGGTAAGATTCACTATATAAATGTAAATGTTTAATTTTGTTTACTTTACAGAAAACTTAATATTATTAAGGTGAATACTTAATATCCTTTATAAAAATATTGAGTTAATTAAATCAATCAAAGCATAAGACAATACTGATATTGATTTTTTGTAAAATCCACTTTATATTTTTGTAAATAATGATCTGATGATAGGGAGTGTTGTATCATTTGCTGACCAAAATTGTATATAAAATAATATTTACATTTCAAATAATGTCTCAATTTATGTATAAAATAAATGCAAAACTTCCTAAAAATAATCTAATTGGAATATTCATAAAAATTATAAAATTACTAATACAATACATGAAATTTTTTTTGGTCAATTTAGTAGGTTGACAAAAATTCGTAAATAAATAACAAATTTTAAAAAGTACAGAATGATTAATAAGTGGATTTTTCTTTAAGTCAATTACAAAGTTGTTCAAGAGTGTAAATGATACAATTATTTTAGTACCAGTAACACTTTTGTTTTTTACAGCCCTAACCATTCTCTGTTTAATTAAGGAAAGCATCAAATACTGGAGAGTTTTCATGAAAATTAGCATATAAGGGTTTTTGATGTCAGGAATCGAATGCGCTAGGTCTTATATCTGTAAAAATGTGCATAAAATTTAAACTCTGAATTTCTTTTACATACCACCTTTGAAGTCACTAAGTATAGGTGAATTGAAAATATACAAGAATTGCTCGTTTAATAAGATAAGATTTAACAAACATAAATCATTAACAATGTATGAGGTGGTATAATTTTCAACTTATTTCTTTATTCAAACACCAAACGTAACTAAAACATTATTTTTGTGCTGTTATTAACCGTTCTGAAAACCTTTTCACTGCATTCAATGCATTTCTATAAAGATTGTCTAAAGATTATAATTATTATTCCTAAAAAAAAAAACAATTAAAAAAAAACTGAGCGATGCTCGGTTGCTTAGGTACTAACCACTAGTTTGAAGAAACTCCCAAAGTTTGAATTTTACAACCTCTACTTTAGAATAATTCCCAAAGTTATGACTTTATAATCACTAGTTTGGAGAATCTTGCTTAAGAGTGAAGGAAGGTTCAAATGTAGCACTTCTTTCGAGGGTATAAATGATGTCTCATGTGTTGAGTTAAATACAAGATATGATTTGTACAAGTCTTTCAAGATAGGTGTTAGTGAAGGATTATTATCCAGGGTTTTTTGTGCAGACTTTTGGCCGAAGGGCACTCTTATTCGTGAATATTTCCCTGGACGATCCGATAGATACACGAAAAGTAGAGTTTTTTTAGGGAAACCTACTGCTTCCCAAAAAGCAAACTAATTGAGAGTGTTCAATCTCCTGTGACTTCACAGGAGAAAATAAAAAGCTTTGGCAGATCTGATCTGAATCTTGACAGGGACAGGCTGGGAAGCGATCTGCAAATCGGTGCAAATTTAAACCCGGCTAGTAGTTTCGGATGGGTGAATAAACTAATTGTGTCACACATAAACCTTCAGTCCATTCGAAATAAACTTGGTCAACTTGAGATTGTCCTTGACAGAAAACCTGCAGACATTTTGTGTATAAACGAACACTGGCTAGCAGAAGAGGAGATTCCCTTCTATGTACCGACTGGTTTCTCCCCAGCGAGTTTTTACTGCAGAGCAGCTCCATGGACTCATGGTGGAGCCGCCATTTATGTTAAAAATAATATTAAGTTTGAAAAAATTGATATAACTAAGATGAGTGTAAACTTCTTATGTGAGGCTGCTGCTGTCAAGGTATCTGACTTTGACCTTGTTATTGTCTCAGTATATCGTACACCTAGCTCAAATGTAGAGCTCTTCTTACAAAATCTAGAAAAACTATTATATTATTTAATGGGGATTAAATTTAGATACTTTGTACTTGCGGGGGATTTCAATGTAGATGTTCTGGACAAGGAGAAGTCTGAATCTCTGGATTTCTCAAATTTGCTTAGATCACTAAACTTATATTGTACTAATAACAAACCAACCAGAAATGAAGCATGTTTGGATAACTTAGCAACTAACATATGATCTGAATGTTATAACTGCTCTCTTTTAGATCAAGATATCCTTTCAGATCATGCTGGTGTATGGACTGAATTTGAATTAGATCTTGTGAACAGTGTGAAACTAGACAGCAGTAGGTCAGATAATATTATTACAAAGCGTCTGACCACATTACCTAGATTGGATAGTTTTAAGATTAGCTTGTCATGTTTGGATTGGTCACAGTTGTTTAGTATTGGTGATGTAAACAAGGCTTTTGAGTATTTTCTTTGTATTTTGATATTTTACTTTGATTTAAATTGTCCTTTGTTGAATGTCAGAGACAGACCTAATAACGTTAAGTGTAATGGTAATAGAAAATGGTTTACCCCACACATAGCATCTATGCGTGATATACTCTTGATTTTGTTTGATAAGTGGAAGCTCAGTGGTGACCTCAAGGACAGAGAAAATTTCAAAACATTTAAAAAGGTATATAACAAGGCCATTAGGGATGCTAAAATTGCTGAGATGTCATTATAAATAACTCTAACAATAAGTGTAAAGCTGCCTGGCGTATCGTCAAAGCAGAATCTTCCAGTAAACCAACTAAATTGTCGGTGCCTGTAGATGTGGATACATTGAATAATTATTTTGCAAATGTCTCTGTGAATATTGGTATTAGTGAGGATATTTCAAATGACACTAATTATATTGAGCTTTTGACTAACTTTAAAAAACCAACATGTCTTCCAAATAGAAATTTTATGTGGAAAGAAGTACAACCTAAAACTATACTTGATCTTGTTAATAGGTTTAGTTCATCTCATGCAGGAGATGTTTATGATTTATCAAATTCTATCATGAAGCACATTGTAGGTGTGATATTGTTGCCATTAACATATTTAATTAATTTGGTTTTAACTGATGGAACTTTTCCTGATTGTCTAAAGTTAACAAAAATAATTCCTATCTATAAGAAGGGAAATAGAAATCTTCCTGAGAGTTATAGACCTATCACTTTAGTTCCTATACTGAGTAAGATAATAGAATCATGTATTTTTGTTCAGCTATATGACTACTTTATAGACAATAATTTGCTAAATGAGCACCAATATGGTTTTAGGCCTAAGTATTCAACTTCCATGGCTGTTGAGACTATTGTTAGTCACTTATTATCATCATTTGAGAATAGACTTGTTACTGGTATGTGCCTGATTGATTTAAGCAAAGCCTTCGATAGGGACCTTTCCTTTTTTTAATCTTTGTCAATGATTTTGGCTGTAACATCCCCGCCATGTCAGTCTTATATGCCGAAGACACAACATTAATGTGTTCTCATGAAGATTGTGTTGTGACAAATGTTTTACTAAAACATTCTGTGGAAAAAGCTAAAACCTGGTTTGATGCAAACTGCTTAAAGATAAATGATAGCAAGACCGAGTATATACTGTTTTCACTCAGAAGTGGAGTTATAGATGATGGTGATGTAAAACATGTAAAACTTTTGGGTTTGTACTTGGATAATAAGCTTACCAGCTGGTAACCACATATAAATGCTTTCTGTAAAAAACTTTCGAGGGTATTATTTTTAATGAGAAAACTTAAGTTGGTTGTCAGTTTTGATGTCCTGCTGATGACTTATTTTGGCTTGTTTCATTCACTGCTGATGTATTTTATTAGGCTGTGGGGTAATTCCAGTCTCACTTTCAAAGTTTTTCTATTACAAAAAAAAAGCTGTAAGAATATTGGCAGGTTTATCAGATAGAGAGTCTTGTAGAGCTAGTTTCTCTAAATTACAGATTTTGACATTGCCCTCTTTATATATTTATTCGAATTTTATTTATGTTAATCAGAATATTTCACAGTTTGTTAAACACAGCTCAAGACATAGCTATAACACTAGAAATAAACAGGATTTGGTTACCCCTCTTAACAGGCTTGTGAAATCATATAAAAGCCACAGTTTTCAACAAATTAAGTTATATAATAAGCTGCCAGGTACTATACAATCTTTGACTGAAAAGAATTTTAAAATGTGTATATCTGATTTCCTGAAACAAAGCACCTACTATTCAGCTGTTTCTGATAAAATCAAAAGAAATCTTTCTTCTTCTTCCTTAAAATTGACCTTCCATAAGATTAACATTGAAACTTTGAGGGCCACTGGGGCGTAGCCCTAATGTCCTAGGACTTCAGTAAATGGCCTAAAACCTTCCCAGGGTTAACCTGTGTTACTATGCAAAATTTCAAAGCAATCGGATGGACGGTTTGGTAACGCATAAAGGACAAACAGACAGACATACATTGAATTTTATATATATAGATAGACAGGTTATGTAACCCCAAAACAAATTAATACCAGTAACAAGGAACTAGGCCTAAAAAATATTTCAGCTACCAAAAGGGACATACCTAACCTAAGTACAAAAATAAGACAAAGTCCAATTAAAGAAATCTTTATCGTGGCACGATTAGAATAAGAGAATATTAAATATTGTAATATAAAAAATAATAACAATAATTGTATGCCTAATATCAAAACAATTAATTTAGAATTGGAAAGAAATACCGTTTCATAGGTTAACACTCTAGTCTAGTTTAATTAAGAATTGGAAAGAAATACCGTTTCATAGGTTAACACTCTAGTCTAGTTTAATTAAGTAACACACAGACCACAGAAACATATTAGTTCTATAACATATCACATTCAAAATTGACACATCCATATAAAAACACAAGAGATTTCAAAATAACAATCATAGCCTATGAATTCATTTAAAAACATTGTACGAAATAAAGTCAACAAGACGTCAGAACTGATTCTCTTGTTACGTGAGGATCGACAGCCATATTTGACGTTGCCATAATAATAAATCCATTACGATTTGTAGAAATTAAACTAATTATGGTAATGGTTCACGGGAGAAAAATAGTTTTAAAAAAACAATTAAAAAAAGCTACAATATAACTTAAAATCCAACCTATATAAATGTAAAATAGATTAATTATAAGATGTACTACGTCTAGAACAAGTTAATAAGTTAGTCTAGTTAATGTGCAATAGTAATAATAAATATTGTCAAAAATGAAATGCAGATCGGGTTGTGGATATTTAAAAAAAATCTTGTAACCAAAATCAAATTCATAACAACACTAAAAGAAATCCATATAGCTAATTATTAAAAGTAAACAAAATTCAATGGAATATTTTATGAGCATTATTTTACAACAATATTGGTTAGTAGAAATTAAAAAAAAGAAACAACAGAGAAGGCAAGAGATGCACCACTATTGGTTGACCCAAACTACAAATTAGAAAGGATTTTAAATCAATGCCGGGAGAAGACGACGTTGAGGTTGGCGTGGCTTGGGAACTCTGGTTTGAGACGCCAGACAGTGTAGACGTTTTGTATATGTTGTTTTTGTAAAAAAAGTGAAAAGTGCGTGCTACAAGTCTTCAAACTCCACGATAAGTACTGTATTTCAATTAATATATGTGTGAACAAGTATAAATTTTGAACAGTGCCATTTCTAAAGATAAGTTTTTTATAACTAAACTGAAAACAGGCAACCTTCCAATGAATAGGCCTATAGGCCTACAATATAATTTCATATAAATTAACTAGAGCATGAGTTGTCTGACATTAAATTAGTTTCATGTGTTGAAATTAGATTTATCCTTTAAGCTTTTTTTTATTTTTTGTTGTGTCTGTTGGACATTTAAAAAAAATCCTAAATCTTCGATTATGCCAGCTCAAGTACCCATCTCCGAGATACATATAAATTAGTAAGAATGATATGAACATTATAATAAATTATTTTTTCAAAATATTAAAATGTGTATATACCAATAATGGTTAATGAATAAACCTTTTAACCTGTGATGTACATTTTTTGTTGATATTTTGCTGACTTATTATTGGTATTTTCTCTTAGTGCTCTACATTTATTAAAGAACTGAAATATTTATCATCCTTTCATAAAAAAGTATATGATTTGATTAATATATTTAGTACCGGTAAGTCTTTACAGTAGGATTGATAAAGGAATTTCATATGAAGATTTTGCAATCAGCCTGACATTTATTAAGATATTAAGCTTAAGGCTATAAACTCTTTCAAAATAACTGAACTTTAGATATAGGAAAAATGTAAACTGACAATCATGGTAATCTCATCAGTACAGTCAAGTATCAAACATTCATTTCATGTGAGCACTATTCACTACCTCAAAATAATTTGAAATACATGTTTTTTTAACTAATCTGTTTAATAGTTGAGCTTATATTCTTGTGATGAAAAGTTTTTAATTCTTTCATTAACAGTAAAATAAAAACAATTACTCTTTACATTAGAAAAAACGCACACTCATTTAAAAGAATATGTCATGTATAGTGTCAGTGGCAGCTCTGAAGAAGGTGGGATGATAACTTGGTCTTCGTCCTTCCTCATTACATAGAATAAAATAGTTTAGACTCCCTATTCAAAAAATAATTACAATTACATAGAAATTTGTATTATTGTAGACACCGTTAAATAAACTTTTTAAATATTGTCTTTTATCTTTCTTCTATTTTCCTAGAAATTAATACAACTTATTTTTAAATTGTCACTAATTGAATACAGGATGGGCCATAAGTCAGTTGTCAAAAATGAAAATACAAATACTTACTTTATTTGTACAAAGTACAAATTTATTGCAAAAGTTAACCTACAAAAAGTATTACATAATTTCTTACCTTTGAGATTTAATAGGTGATTACACAAAACATTGCGCAACAATGTTAAAATTCTCTTCTGTAGTTACAGACGCTGGCCTAACTGAACAAGAAAACTCCGCCACTGATTCGGTCTCTTCGAATCTTACATTTAATTTGCAAATACCTTGTCGAGATGGAGGTTCGACGTTTGGAAAACGTTCCACAAACTAATCACAAACATTACTGTGATTATGGTCATATTTCCACCATGATTTTGTAACACAAATACACACCGTTGTGAACTTAACTTTCCATTCATCAATGATTAAATAACATACAACAAACAACAACAAAATAACCTCAAACTGCTAGACTCAACTAACTTAAGCCTAATTGTTGTCGAGTTAACAACAGATTACGACTATGCTAGGCGAAACAATGTCTAAGGATTGATAGTAACAACTACATTAATGTAAAATTAGTGCAATGAGAATTAATGTTATTAATAATTTGTAAATAAAACCTTAAGGTTTAAAAGAAAATCAAAATTGACTGCTAAATTAAGTGAAAATAATTGTCTTTTTACCATTTTTTTATACTAAATTAATTTGAATTTCATGTTACAGGTACATGTTAGGGGAAGTGCAGTACGGAGGACGTGTGACAGATGATTTTGACAAGCGACTTCTTGTTACATTTGCAAAGGTTTGGTTTTCAGAAGCCATGTTTGCGGATACTTTCTGTTTTTATACAGGGTATAAGATCCTTACCCATAAATATTTGCATCAGTACTTGGCAGCCATTGATGAAATGCCAGCTTATGATCCTCCGCAAGCTTACGGATTGCATCCTAATGCTGATATAACGTAAGTGAACTATCATTACCTTGCACTCGTGTTCAGATTATCTACTCTTTCTTTATGTTTTAGTAAACCTAACATTAAGACATTGATGCCATTTAGTTCTTTATATAAATAAATATACAGGGCGTTTCAAAATTAATATCAGGATTTTAACACTTTGTAGTATTTATTACATATTACTTACAATTATAACTAACTAGAGGGCTCCGCCCGCTGCTCGCTTGGCTCGCCAACCCTCGCTGTGACTTGCGTCGAAGCAAATGCAAACAGGTTATTTTATATAAATAGGCCCTACTATTAAATTCCAATATGGCTTATTTATTTTTAATTAGGATGTAACATAATGGTTTCTTATTTTTAAATTCCTTAATGGTTTATTCTTTAACTTATAACAATCAACATTTTTTATATTAGTTGTTACTACATTTTCACCCCTTAGCAGCTCACGACAAAATGTCAATCTATGATACTTTTTTATGTATGTTGTAAGAAATAAATGTACAAATTTTCAGCTCACTAACTTTAATTAAAATATAACGATTATTTTTTATTGATTTAGGAGTTGTTATCAAATTTTTACCCCTTAGAAGCACGGGACAAATTGCAAAATCTAGTTTACTTTTTCTATGTTTCTTGTAAGAAATAAATGTAAAAAATTCCAGCTCTCTAGCTTTAAGGAAAGTATAACAATTGATGTATATTGCTTTAGGGGTTGTTTCAACCCTTAAATCAAAATTAATTCTAGCCTATGTTACTCAGGGATAGTGTAACTTTAATAGTGAAACTATTTTTTCAATCGGTTTAGTAGCTCCAAAGATTACCCCTACATACAAACAAACAAACGAATTTTACCTCTTTATAATATTAGTTAGTATAGATACATCAAATGAAAGAGCAACTCTTAACAGTTTTTCCTACAAGTGTTCAATGTGAGCACCATTTGTTACACAACACACATAGAGTCGATAGCCGAGTTCATCCCAAACTTTGTTCAGTGTGTCTGGCATAATTGTTACAACAGCTTCAATCCTGTTTCTTAAGTCGGGTAGGTCAGCTGGTAGCGAAGGCACTTACACAAAATGATCCTTTATGAACCTCCAAAGGTAAAAAAAACTGTTTAAGTTGTTTTTTCATTTGATGTATTATTTATAATTTTAAGTTAAATGTAATAAATACTACAAAGCCTTAAAACTCCAAGTAAACAAAGTGCAGTTAGGTAAAAACTGAACTAGTGCTATAAAATCTTTTATTGCTTAATTTTAACAATGGAAACTTTTACAATTAACTCCACTGGCAACATTCCTACACTATTCCATATAAATTTGTCATTGCTTAATGCAATGTTGTAAACTATTTTGTGAAAGCAAAGTCCCTATTGCTTTTTCTTTTATAGTATCTACAATCTCATATCTACTTCCTTTCAAAACTGACATTTGAGAACAAAATAAAAAACAGGATTGGATGTCTTAACAAACAGTTCAGTATGGGCTAGAGTGTTGACGTGATGAAAAATCCATGACTGATATTTCCACAAATCTTCTTCCTTCTTCCTCGAGAAGGCTAGTACCGTACTTCATGTATTAATAAACTTACAAAATTTCATGACGGCCAACAAAAAAATCGCCAATGGTTTAAGCTATGATTTTCTCATCGAAGCCTTTTTTGTATTTGTGAATTGGGACTACTTCAATGTGTTAATTGGTGCTTTGTAAAAAAATGTCTTCAGATTTTTGTTTAATAAATCTCAACTTCATCTCATTTATTACATACGGTACTTAAGGGCTTAGGGTTTGCCTTAATTTTCTTTGATATAATATTTGAAGACACTTTCTCAGATAAATCGCCACAGGATTTGACAGTAAGGTCACATGTAAAAGCCCTAAAAGAAGGTTATCATGACTTACATGTTCAGTTACATTTACATGGTTTGGAAGTGATAAATAAGTTTTTTCATAGATCATTATTGGATCACTTTAACAGTAGTAAGAAAAACCAGTTTGTATGACCCCATTACTTTATCTTGTCCCTATTTCTCAAATAAATTTTTATTAGGAAAATCATTTTATTTAACACGATGTTTTGTTTTTAGAGTTTATTTATTTGTTTGACATGTTCTTCATATTCTGGTAAATCACATAGAATGTGATTATGAAATAATATATGATTATGAAAATAACTTAGTTTGAAATTTAGGATTTTTTACAAGTTAACAATTTTGAAATCCTACCCTTGGCGTGACAGTCAAACCTGCACTTCACCGGTTTATTTTTGTCAGATAACATAGGAGTATTATACATATAAGCTTATGTTTGCTGTTTAGTTTTAAACTTTCACTTTATAACAAGAGTTGAATCTTACTCTCAAAATGTGTATTATTATTCTGATAGCTAATGTCAGTTAAATATAAAGAACCGTTAGAATCCAGTTTTTCAAAATGGAAAAGTATTGTTATTGATTTATATTATTTAAAATATGTTTACTTCCATGAAAATTATGAACTGTTCCAATACCAATACAGTAATGTCATTGTCATATTATGTTTTGCCATAAAGGTTGATGTTTTTGTTTCCAGATACCAAAGCAATACAACCATCGCTGTGTTGGATACAATAGTTTCTATACAGCCCAAAGAAGCCGGTGGAGGAGGAGGAGAGTCGAGGGAGTCCACTGTAGCACGTTTGTCATTGGAAATGCTGTCTAAATTACCTAAGGATTATGATCCTTTTGAAGTTAAAGAAAGGTTAGGCTACTAGCGTACATAACCATTATGACCGTTATGTTTACCCAGTGAATTGATCAGAATGTTTTGTGAAGAGAATACATAATGCTTAATAATTATAACCTCAGTATAGTAAAATGCATGTATAATATATGCCAGTGCAAATAAAGAATATATTAATTGTATTTACCTTTTCAGTCTGTTTAAAATAATCCTATTTTACTGAAAATAGGTGAATACTGAAAAGGCTTAGAAAAGGTATAAAAAGTATTAGACTGAAAAGGTAAATACAAAAAATATATTTAGAATAATAATCCAGAGGCTTGAAATATTAAAATCAATTTTACTATACTTAACAAGTCTTTCAAAATTAACTAATCATATTTTTCTTACTTAAGTACATTTAAATAAAAATATTTACAAATATAATAGATACAAATTGCATAGATTTTAACAAACATTTGTATTTTTTAGATTAAAAAAGATGGGAATACTAAGTTCTATGAATATATTCCTTCGTCAGGAGATCGACAGGATGCAATTTGTAATTAAGTTAGTTCGAAAAACTCTCAAAGATTTGTTACTGGCAATTGAAGGGACTATTATAATGAATGAAGTAAGCTAGCTAAAATATTTTCTAAATATAGTCTTAGTTTTACAATTTTATTGTTGTAGTTCAGATTACAATAATTATTAGTTATTTTACACCCACAAAACTCAACATTAAGTTTATGGATTTAATCTTGTGTTTCCTCTTCTCGGCATAGGCTCTAAGGGACTCTTTGGATAATATTTATGATGCTAGAATCCCAAACATTTGGAAGAGAGGTTCTTGGGCTTCTTCGACCTTAGGATTTTGGTTTACAGAATTGCTTGAACGCAACACTCAATTCTCTAGTTGGATATTTATTAAACGCCCACCACAGTTCTGGATGACTGGCTTTTTTAATCCTCAAGGTATGTTTAACCAAGATAATACAAGCATTCTGATTCCAATATGGGTACCTATACTATGATAAAATGTATTATTTCTAAGAAGGTTATAAAAACATATCAAACATAGTAAGTAGTTATGCAATTAGGAAGGATGTAATGCAGAGTTGCATTTTTAAGTAAACCAACAATTAGGTAGAAATGATAGACGGCGGAAACTGAGAGAGGGAGGGAAAAAAGTTTTAAATAGGGAGAAGACGTACATTAAAAGCTGCTGCACACCGAATGCTATAAAGCTATAATATATAGCAAGGCTATGCAGCATTCACAATAAGTGTTCCATCGCATACTGATTATAGTACAGCGCACTATAAACTATAAAGTTTAGCGATATAGTGCATTTACCAAGCTTGAATATATTTACTGTGCGTAGCAGAGCTAGCGTATGTGTACAAGGATTCTATTTCCCGCCATCCAACTAATTAACTTGGTTTTCAAGACGTGGTTTTATTGTGTCAGTTGTGATAAATAAGGAAAGTGGAAGATTTGTAGTCATCCTTGTTTGTGGTTACAAATAACCCTGACTACAAAAACCTAAATTTAAAGAAAGATTTGGGAAGTGGTAAGATATCAGTGATTTTGTTTCATAAGATGTTGCACTTTGATAGCAACTAAACTATATACAGGGTATCCAGTAATTACGGGAACAAACTTCAGGAAATGGTTCTATGGGTCAAAATAAGAAAAAAAAATCATATAAACATAGGCCCGAAAATGCTTTGTTTTCCAGATATCCGCCATTTTGTTTTTTGTACAAAATAAATCATCTAGAGCACGGTTTGACTGATTGAGTTCAAACTTAGTATGAAGTTTAACCTAACAACGATATATCTCAA
>JAGFPH010000234.1:27395-42923 GCA_018207615.1 Philaenus spumarius | reverse complement strand
AGGACACGGGACGGAATTGACATTTTGATGGGTTGAATTATTTTTTTCAATGAAAAATATTTTTTAAATTAAAAATAATCGTTAATTTCTTAAAGTGCAAATTATGTACTATTAAAAAAGATTTTCAATACCAGTTAATACTATTTTTTCATGTGAAAATCCTAAGAGACATTCATTTGAAATTTACTGTGGATTCACTCATATACTAAGCTTTTGAAGCCGTAAGTGTTTTTTACTAAAGTCAATGGCCGTATCTGCATCAAATACGGCTAAAATGGTTTAGTTATTGCCAGTTACGGCCTAATTGTTTAAGTATTTCAAGTAGTATGTGTAGTTACACCTAAAAAGAAATACATTTAAAATAGGTTTTAAAAGCACTTACGGCCTTGAAACTCTAGTAATTGACTCCAAATTTTGTATAGAATTATTAGGTATATAAATCTAAAAAAGTACAAAAATGTCAGTTACCCCCTTTGTGCTTAGTAGGGCAGTTTAGACGTGTCACAGATAATAGGGGATTATGGAAATTAATAAATTCGTTAAAAATTAAGCAATTCCGAGTAGGTGCGAACATTAATGTGAGTAACTGGATTGAATACTTTTCGAACTTGTTTAACCCTTGCTCTCGTGCAATGCAGGTCAGTTATGCGCAGCCGAATGTGCTGGATTCTTTTCTTGACGAAAAATTTAAAATTTCAGAAATTAAAATAGTGTTAGCGAAAGCTAAAAATAACAAAGCTCCTGGATTTGACGGTATACCATATGAGTTTATTAAGAACTTGCCAGACAATGTTTTGATAAGGATTCTGGACGCGTTCAACCATATATTTGAAACAGGTAATGTGCCGGTTTCGTTTAAAAAAAGTATTATATTCCCTATGTATAAAAAAGGTGATGTAAATTTGGTAGAAAACTATCGTGGCATATCGTTTATGAACACCCTTACAAAGGTTTTTACCGGGATTATTTTGAATAGGCTTACAAACTGGGAACAAAAACTTAAAATTCTTAATGAATATCAGGCCGGCTTTAGAAGAGGTTACTCAACCGTGGATAATATATTTAATCTTATAAGTATGATTAATTTATGATTAGCTAAAAAGAAAGGTAAACTTTATTGTTTTTTTGTAGACTTCTCGGCAGCGTTTGACACGGTAGATAGGCATGCATTGTTTTATAAACTATCATGTTTAGGAGTCTCAACAAAGATATTAAGAGTGCTTCAAAATTTATACAAAGAAACTGTGGCTGGGGTATGGTGCGGAACTGATGTGTCAGATTGTTTTGAAACGAAAATGGGAGTAAGGCAGGGATGTTTACTGAGTCCATTATTGTTTTCACTTTTCTTGAATGACCTACATGAGGCATTGGGGGGAGGATGTTGTGTTGATGGGGTTTGTATTCGGGTGCTGCTTTATGCGGACGATATAGCTATTATGTCCTCATCGCCAGAAGGTCTTCAGGCTATGGTAGATAAATTAAATATGTATTGCAACACATGGAATTTAAGAGTAAACTTAATAAAATCGAAAGTGATGGTTTTTAGAAACAGTGGGAAATTGGCAGCTAATGAAAGGTGGACTTTTGATGAAAAACAGATTGAAATAGTAAACAGCTATAGATATTTAGGGCTTGACTTAACTCCGAATTTGTCTTACGAGAACCATCATAAGTCTAAGTTAGCAATGGCCAAAGCTAGTATAAACTGTGTCTGGTCTAAATTAATTGGGTGTAAACACGTTCCACTAACTGTAAAACTATCAAGTTTCCAAGCAGTTCAAAGAGCAACAGTAAGTTATGCAGCTCAAGTTTGGGGTTATAGGGAATTTAATAGTGTTGAAAAAGCATTTAGGTTTTTCATAAAAAAGTTACTAGGTCTACCTCTAAACACACCAAATTATGCAATTTATCTGGAGACGGGGATGGATAAGCTGTATTTGTATACTTTGAAGCATCATTTTAAGTATTTGTTTGGAGTGTTGGCTATGCCGGAAGACAGGTTGCCAAAAATTTTGGCAAAAAAAATAGTGAATTCTAACATTTCATGGTATAAAGAATGGAAGATTTTAGGGGCCAAATATGAAGTGGGGATAGACAAGAATTTAGAAGTGTGGGACAAAATTAACTGTAGTTCTAAAAATACTCAATTAAAATATTTACTGGAAAAAATCAGTTTGGAACAGAGGGAACAGCTTCTACTAGCAGCAAAAAATGGGAAATTCCATAAAATTTACTCCAGTTTAGATTTTAACCTAGGGCAATAACACTATTTTAACTGTAGTAAAAATGAATATAAGTTGCAGGAAATAAAATGGGCATTTAAGTGTAGAGCCGAGTTAATTCATTTAAATTTTAAACCATGGGTTGAAGGGAAAAATTATCTTTGTTCGTTATGTAATATGGGAGTAAACGAAGACGTTCACCATTTTGTGGCAGAATGCCCGATATTGGTGCAACATAGAAAATCGTATCTGGGTAAAGAAAGATTATCGATGTCAGAGTTCAAGGACTTTATGAATGGTAAGGATTGGGGAATATTATGTAAATATCTTGAACAAACATGGCATTATAGATGGGCATTGATAAAAGAATTTAACTTTTGATAATACTTTTAGGTTGTGATCGCTGATCTTCATTGTTATTAGGAATTTAATATCTGTACTCATTTCTAATCAAACTTGTATTTATGTGTGTATTGATAATTTTTGTTTGTCTAAATAAGTTTATTAAGTGTAAGTTTATACTTCTGTGGCTATTAATTCATAAATTATTGTTAGTTGTTGCCAACCAAGCAGACGGCTGAAAGCCATGCTAGACTGTATGTTAGAAAAGAAACGTTATAATTCTGTAAAGTCAAGTAATAAAGCATATTTTATTATTATTATTATTATTATTATAAACATTTTAGCATTTATTATTAAATCCCCCACCATTGATAGTAAATTACTGTTTTATGTTAGGCCTACTACTTTGTGGTTGTTAATACTTTTAGCATACCGGTACCATACATGACATGTTTAATCTATTGGCTGTAATACTCCCGGGATCTAGAAAACAAAGTGTGCAGCATGTCATGTCATGCGCATGAGATATTTATTAACTAATCTAAGCAAACTTACTCTGGGACTCAACCTGATAATATTAGACTTTATAGGGAGCATTTATTGAAAAAATCATACTTTTTTATTGTAATGATTATGGTACATACCGTATTCAAAATACAATACAATGATTATTTGTTTCTTAATAATATCAATAGTTTGATAATTGTATTTTTGTAAAACATATGTACAATTTTAATGTAATCTACAAGAATGTCACATAATAATATATTAAATTAGGTCAAACTGGCAATTTACTGTCTAGTTATGGTAAGTTTGACGATAGTTCATTCTAATATTGATAACAGAATTTACCATTTTTCAAATTACTTCATTTACAGTGACTAGATACAGACAGTGTGGCCATATGAAAGAGGCCGCCATGTTTTTCCTAAAAGTAATGTAATTTATTTTCAAAATATTTATAAAACCTTTTGTTTTATTTCATAAAGGCCTGAAACGTTACCCTTTTGATATATCTAATATCGGTCTCTTAATTTATCAATTTTCTAAATAAAATAATAATATCACTGTTCGTTCAAATTAACAAAATTTTAATTGTCTCAAAAACATTTAAAAGGAACAAACTTAATTCAAATAACAAAGGAAAATAAATTATGAAATAAATGTCCTAATCATAAGTTATTATCAAAGAATTCAAAATATATTATATATCTATAATCAAGTAAATTCAATTGAAAATGAGCTCATGTACATTTAATGTTTATGAAATTCTATCTCCGGGTAGGGTTTTCGGGCCGGTTCATCCAAAATTTTAAAAAATAATTCATTAAACATATAAAC
The DNA here is from genome assembly GCA_018207615.1 of Philaenus spumarius. NCBI lineage: Eukaryota > Metazoa > Arthropoda > Insecta > Hemiptera > Aphrophoridae > Philaenus > Philaenus spumarius. The sequence continues at coordinate 39,018 of JAGFPH010000234.1, read as the reverse complement.
ATATAAACATAACTAATTAAACTATACATTTACAATACACATAACATATATATACAAGTTCATTAAATGAAAGGAATTGTTTACTCATTGATATAGTTAAGTAATATTTGAAAAATAAGTTATTGATTTACAGTCAACACTTTCAAAATAATAAGAAAAGTAACTTCTGTTATAGCCAAGATAAAGTACAATGAAAAATAAATAGGTTAGGTCTCACCGATTTCGAAATTTCTTTCTGCAACTTATCTTTTATACCATTAGGCTATAAATGAAATTTTCATGATTTAGTATTGGGTCATTTACCCTTATGTTTTATTCTTGATTTGTAATATTTTCGCTCAATGGTTTTATATATGAAGAGAGCACTTATGTATTGAACTGTCTTTGACCAGACCTTAGGTCAGAATGTAATAATCACATTTTTTTTTTATTGTTACAAATAGGCTTTCCCTTAGAAAATGTTAAATTTGTTTATTACACTTCACGTTACGTTTTATGTTTAAACCATACATCTATTTTTTGTTGTTTATCACCTTAACACTAGTTTTTTACTTAGATCTCAGAACAATTTTTAATTAGTAAATATCTTATGGACTATTTATATTAAATTAGGAAATAATTCTTTTCATCTTCATAAAACCGATGTTTTTAAGAAATTAACATATTTATATCTTGAGATTAATCCGCGAATATTTTCGACCAATCATATCGCTCGACCACGTCTTACATACTTGCCAGCTGTTGTAGGCCTCTGTATACACTTCTTAACTGAAATATGGTGAATTTGCATGTTTTCTTCATTTAATTAGAGTGTTCTTTTCGATTAGTTATATTAACTTATTATATTATTTGGGAAGCTTATTCATTTCTGAATCGTTTGATACGTGTTTATAAATACAATTATCAAGCTATTGATATTATTAAGTACAAATATACACAAAGTCATTGTATACGAATATTACAAAATCATTACAATATAAAATACAAAGTCTTAAAAAAAGAGAACCTTAACTTTAAAATGATGTGTACTAAAATGTTCTGACTTTTTATTTAGAGGTTGGTACATTAAAATAGACTAATGCAGGTTGCTTATGGATTTAATAATGAATGTTATCATGTTTATGTTCACACAGTATTTCCAATCAAAAATAGTTTTAATTAATTTAATTAGCTTTAGTAATTTACCATCAATAGGATGGTTGGTCTAAATATTAAACAATTGATATTAAAATGTTTATCTACAGAAATTAAATACAAACACACAATAGTTTTAAAAAATACCTACCGTAGTAATTTACTATCAATGGGGATCTGGGTAGCTTATGAATTAAACAATTCATATTAAATTGAATAGGTACAGAAATTATTTACAAACACTAAATAGATAAATAATTTGACCACGCAGCTGGATTGCTGACGTGAGTTCAGCAAATTTCCAAAATTAAGTTTATAGGCCTATGTTTTAGAGTTTCAATCAACAATTTGGGAAATAGGTCTACTCACGAAGGCGTTGAACAGCTGTCTGTGTCCTGTGTGTACGTAATATATTAGTAGAATTTGTTTGCGCCTGCCGCCTAGTGGCCTCGCGAGTTTGCACCACTTGGCTTCGAATCGGGTACTTGTATGGTAATTTACGTTTTGGTCGATTTTGGGGGAACCAAGAGAGCTATAAGGTTAGAGCCGTTTTCGAGATCCGCGACAGATACAAGAATTGCTCATTTAATATATTATTATTATTATTTGTTTTGCCGTAAGCCTGTTTTATCTAGTGTAAGTTTAGGGGCCCAAGGGGGGGGTTTTAAGCCCGTTAGCCCAAATGGTAGATGCACCACTGGGTAAGCTAATTGAAAACAAACATTCCTTTAATTTTCAAAACATAAAAAGTTTTTTCTCGATTTTTGTATTCTTTGTGCATTAATTTATTACAATTAGTACATCATGGTCGAAATTCAACCAATTTCGGTTTTAAAGTAACGAAATTCAACTTGTTCACGTAATGTTATATCCTCATTAAAAATAAATAAGACATATAGTAGACCTATTTATTGATAATACAGTATACGGTAATTGATAGAGAGTAACTTTTTGGTTAGGTCTCAGGTGTAGGCCTACACCTGAGACATACTGGTTCTTTTAACCTTTATTATAAAACTGTTGTTATAAAATATACGAAATACAGTAATTTGATTTTAACATTTAACAGGATTTACCATCTTAGTTTTGAGGTTATAATTAATCCTACACCTTTATTATAAATAAAACATAACATATGTTTTTAGAAGGTTCCATCGGGGGTTGGCGTGCGGAGCACGCAGGGGTATCTCCTAGTAAATTAGGAATATTGGTAATCTGATAGATATAATTGGTCAATCGGAAAAGATAGTCTTAGCAACTTTTAATCACAAAAATATTTTACTAGTATCAATTAATAATTATCTTTATTGTAATTTATATGTTTGTGAAATTAAATAGGAAAGGAAAACTTTTCTTACTGAACTTATGTTTAATACCTAATTTTAAATTTAATGTGTTCGAAATATTATTGTTATAACGGTTTTTCATAACAGTATTGTCTTTGAATTTATTTGTAAATTACAAATGTTACATTAAAACATAATTAGGTATTATGTATTTTGTTAAAGTTAGTCCTACCAACATACAAAAATGCATGCTACATTCAGTTTCTCCTCAGATACGGTACATATTTAGAATTTAAATAGACATGATAAAATGTTGTTTGGGTTTCGAAGGAGAGATGTTATGCTTTCAGTTAAGAAATAAACAAACTGTCTCACACTCCCCCTCCCCCACTTCTTACAGGAAGATTACTTTCTGTAGATGTAGCCTGTTACCTTCAAGCTCCAAGGTCAGTTCGAACTCGATTTACTCTCTCTCTCTTTTCGTTAAAAGCAATGCTCCTTTAGATTTAGAACGCTAGTGGGCAGCACATTACCAGTGAAATTGAAGCACAAGTTCAAGTAGTGTCAAATGTTTCACGAAAGGATGCGCTGGCGTATTTTCTCACCTACCAGTGTGGCCAACAAGCGCTGGCCGCCATATTGTTTCCAACTCAACACCGGTTTATATTAGCGTAGGGACGATTTTTCGCATTTAACTCCAATTTCCCCTTCAAAATAGTTCTTGTGCAATTGGATTAATACATTGTCACAAAAATTGTCAAGTATAAACCATTTTTTTCTATATATTTTCCTCACTAAATGAATGAATACAGAAAATACCGGCTGGCACTTTTTTACTACTCGTGCACATTGTCATTTAAACATCTATTTATTATATCTAATTAAATTTAGTGAAGTATACACTATTTTTATTTTTCTTCATAAGAAAAGTACAAGCAATATTTCTGTGTAGTTGAATTTTTAACAATTGAAGAGGTGGATTCCAAAACGCACTAAGTCAAAAAACCAAAATGTCCAGGAAACGATTTTTTTGGTTTTTGGTCATACTTTATTAAATTTTGGTAAAACTAGCACCGATAATTAAAAGACATTAGTTTTAAGATATTTTGATTTATATATCAATAACATTGATCGCTTTTTACTCTTTAAAAATAGAAAAACAAAACTGTGATTTTTTCCAAAATGCACTATGTCTCTGACTTAGTGCTATTTGGAAAAAAATTATATCGGTTATGTTATTTTAGTTTAAATGTGACTGATATCGACAGATTGAGGTGTACATTTAATGATGTACAAAAATATATGTTTTAAATGTTATTTTTTAATGAAAATTAAGCATATAATGAAAACAATAAACTGAATTTATATGAAAGGTTCTTCTTCATCATAAATCCTAACATTATTTTCTTTATGTTTAGTGTTATTTGACAGTGCTTTCCTATAAAAGCCCTTTGCACTGTCACTTAGAGTCACGAACTTAAGGAGTTTGTCAACATCTTCTTTTTTCTTGACGCTGATATGGTTTTAATCCGGTAGTAGGCGTACATCATTGTAAGCGTCCTTCATCAAGGAAACTGATTTGGCTACCTACAATAACCATGACTTTTATACTGATACCTTAATAAAATCGTAAATACAATATACAAGATGAAATATAATGTAACTTGAATGTATTATTTTGTTGCTTATTTTGTATAACTGCAGTAATTTAGTTAAACGTATATAAATAAAGTACACATATAAATATACAAAATATTTTGTTCTATTAAATCTATTTAAGCTTACCTTAAAGGTGTTTGCAGAACCGGTGTAGGTATTTTTACATTGTACTCTCTCACAGTTTTGGTATGTGTAGATGAACATACGTTGGTCACGCATTTTAAATGGGAGTTTTTTGACAATAGCTTTTTTTGAAGCACTCATGTAGTCATAAATCTGCCAGTGAACACCCAATACATAGACTGTGCCAGATGTACAATAAATTTTATGGTATTCTTCAGGCTCAACAATAGTGTCTATTTTTCGTAGAATCTTTTCGTACCGTCCAAAAACACGGTCGGGAGGCATGTAACTGTGGCCTCTTATAGGAAAGACATGTTCAACTTTTCCAAAAACTCTGGAGTATTTAACAAAGCTCATCAAAAACATCATAACGTTTGTGTTCTTATTTTGCCCGCTGCACGCGTCAGAAAATAATTTCAGAGTAAGAGATCTTTCAGGAAAACTCTCGTACCGTTTTTCTAAATTAGTTACAAAATGTTTCAATGCTGAAGTTATTTCATTTGATCCTCGGCCACTTTGGTTTTCAGTCCAAGTATAAACAAAAGTATTTGATGTGTTTTGGGTATTTTCCATTAAAACAAAAGTCAGGTTGTATACCCATATCTGCCTGGCATAAAAAACCTCACCAACACGTAGTTTAGGAAGAGGCTGGTTTTGTTGCATATCGAATGAACATTTAATAACGTTCTCCTCTTCTTTTTTTTAAGAGTTCATAGAACTTTTTAGATCGCAGTTTATGTAGCCTGTACTCAGTCATTAAACGGCCTTTTTCTCTGAGGTCTTTTGAAGCTCTGATCCTTCCCTTTTTTTCATCACAAAATGAACATACATCAGTTTTTGGGTTGCCAAAACCTAAATTAAATTTAGTTTGAAATATTTTGTAAAACTTTGAGTACGAAGAAATGGGCTTATTGTTTGTTTTACGGGACTCTTTCCACATCCGCCATAACTTCTTAACAGAAAGTTCAGGATTGAGGTAACCACGGACACTTTTATTTCGTCCGTAGTGACTTTCATTACATTTCAAAGAGAAAATAAACTCAATGATTGAAACAGTCGTATCCTGGTCTTTAGGTTTTAATCTTGATCCGCCTCGTTTTTCGGATGGACTTACGCCAGCCTTAAAGTGGTTTGATAAGGTATTTACACGCCTTCGAGAAAATCCTGTTATAGATAAAAACGTCTTAGCACATACGTTTATAATAACGCCTGTTTTTTGCCGAATGAAATATTTTGTTACTGTACGGCTTCGTGGATTTCCTTTAGTTCTAGGCCTTTTTTGTTTAGGATCCTGCACTTGAATATATTTAGAAACAAAGGCATTTTGATCAACAGCACTTTTATATTTATAGATCTTACCATGAAAATCACTTATATCTTCTGGTATGAGCTGGAAAGCTTTACAAGTGCCTGTCTCAGCATGGTTGCATTTCACTGAAGGAGGAAGGTGAGCATTTGCACTGTTTCTAGCAAATCGTTTTTTATTCTTAGCCCATTCGTCTTCATTCCTGCTTCGTTTTCGTCGGCCTATATTTACATCACTCACAACACGATTAAAATCTTCCAATTCATCCATAATAACACTAAACAAAACAGTAAACTACAAAACCAAACGGATATACTGTACACAAGAAAGACGATAGACAACTGAAAAGGAATAGCAGGTGCAATGCAGCTGCTGCCGTCTAGCTATCGCGCATGCGCAGACGAACCCTAGACTGACTTAGCGCTGTTTGGAAAAGAAATAACCTGACTTAGTGCGTTTTGGAAAACAAGAACAGTTTTTGCATTGAATTATGTAGGTGACTTAGCGCGTTCTGGAATAAATGATTGTGTAAATGATGGAGACCATCCTAAATAATCCAATAAAATAAAAAACTCAAAATGGCAAAAAAATGACTTAGTGCGTTTTGGAATCCACCTCTTCAATTATAAACAACAATTTGAGTACCGGTAGTTTAGTACAAATGGATCAAAACTACTATGGTACATTTAGCCCATTGAAATGTCAAAAGTTGGCCCTTTGAAAAATACCTAAAGTTTTTAAATTATAAATCCAAAATTAGAAAATGTAAAAAATCTGTTTTAAAAGAAACAATTAAAAAAATATGTTTTTCCTAAAATACATTTTTGGAAGAAAAATATTAAATTTCAGCGAAATTCAAAAGTTTACGTATTTAAAAAATGTATAAATACGTTAAAATGCAAAATTAGGGTTTCTAAACTATATTATAAAGTATACATATTATATGCTACCCAAAAATAACTTCAAGTGTAATTTGGTGCGTTGTTTTATATATATTTTGTCTTCTAAAACCTAGTAGGCCTATTAGTTTTTCCACGAGTAAAAAAGTTTATAAAAACACAAAATATGTTTCCGACAAGGCATAAAATAAAGCCTAATATATTCTAAATAGGCCTACACAAAAATATAGTAAACACATTATTTAGTAAGTAGGCTACCGTATTGAAAATAAAAAAATATGGCGAGTAGGCTTATTGTAAATTTTACCTTAAAAGGTTAAAACAAACAAAATATGTTCCAAAAAGGCATACAATGAAGCCTAATTTATTATAAACAAAAATATATTAGGACTACCACATTATATTGTAAGTTGGCTATTACAGAAAGAAATAGGTAGGCCTAGTTATAGTTTTCACACACTCAAGCAACTAATAATAGCCTACAGTGACAAGAGATAAAAGTAAACTATAATGTAATAAACCATGTACCAAATAAATCTGAAGAATCTCCTGATTACAATGATTTTATATAATATAACTTAATTATTGCTAAAATAGTACTCCAGGTAGGCTACTCTTTGCCAGAAAGAAGGTTAATGAGAGGAGTGAAAATAATAAATACAATCATATACAATGAAAAATAATTGCGTACAAACTTTATTTTAGGTTTACATCATTATTTACATTTTGTCATCTTAATACTTGTACTTAATACTGTCAAAACCACTAAAAGGGCCAGTTATCTATAGACTGTAATTTCAGTTTTCACTAAGTTAACACTAAATTACAACTGAACTATTTAATAAACTTAATAATTAAATCATAAACTAGGAAAACCCATACAAAAAAGCAAGAAAAACAATGAAATAACAGCAGTAATATCACGAAAAGAACTAATTCCTGTTTAAATAACATTACAGTAAGCAGAAAAATGGAAACAATATAGCGCAGCCAATAGAAAACAAGCCGTCCGTTGACCACACTCAAGGTCTCTAGATAGAGACCTTGGACCACACTGTCTCTATCTAGTCACTGTACTCTCACCGTATAGTCCATAAGGTGGGATATCTGTATGTATAATCAAGGTCATAAGCCATAACTTTCCTGATTATAGATCAATCCATAATTAAAGGTTATAAACTATAATGCACAAAGTTGTTTTTCTTTGGTCATGAAATGGAATAATTGCCTTTAAATTTAAATAGTAATCCACATTAAATGTAAAAATTTTACTTTTTCTATATTATCAAAAAATACTCAACTAATTTTACTTAAATTTCACAATTTACACATATTACGATTTTTTTAGAGAACATGGTCACTCCAAACAAAAATATAATATTTAATTGGGGTAGCTAGGTACCCTACCCCTATACAATAAAAATAATTTGTACTAAATTCATACAAACTATAAAGCCAAAATTATTTAATATTATTCTTAATTGATATAAATAACATATTCAATTCAATTATGGAATAACTACATATTTAAAATTAAAACAAGCATTGTGGGCTCCACTAGTAGTTAAAAATAAATTCTATGATCAGAAGAAAGTTGTGAATTTAAACAAGTACTGTTTGATTTATAAGGCTGTGAATAAAGATAGATTTGTTTATTAATTTGAAATTGTTATTGATTCAAACTAAATTATTGAATTCTAGATTCTGATGTATTTAGAGTTTAATTATACGGGGAAGTATCTATTTACTTTTCAGACATGGGTTGTCTCTTTCACAAATGTGGAAAACACATTGAATGTGACGGTGAAACACTGCCGGTAAAACAATATTCCTGGTGAGCCTAAATATACTGGTGTTAGTTACTTTGTTATTGTTATAAAGTAAGGTTATGTTTTAATTCTTATTAGTGCTGATGAGAGTGACTAGTGTTTTTTTATACATTCTAGGAAACTAGATATTTAACTGAATCTAAAGGTACGCAACAGTCACTGACAAATATTATATTGCGAGAGAAAGAAAACACAAAATGCAGGTTAATTTTAGCCATCTTGGTTAGGTTTGGAGTAAACAAAACCTACACACTCACGGGCACCACTCAAACATTCTACTGTTAAATGTTGAATACACTTAAACATACTGTGACTAAATAGGTTAGGTTAGAACCTTTTAGGTATTTTTTATTATTATTTTTGCATTTCTGTTGCCATAGGTTAGCCTAGAGTCGAATAGTAAAGCTGCGCCAATTACAATGTTGCCAAATTTAATTCATAGCAATATGACTGCACGCTACTAATGCACTTGCACAAGTTAAGAGATAGGCCTATTATTACATGGATTTTACTAAAAGCTTACAAAACGCCTCCCTGCTGATATCTTGGCAGAAGACGACCTTTTATAGGAAAAAGAGTAGTGCTAATTATTTGTACTAATTACATGTAGAGTTGTGATGGTAAAATACCTAATCTTTGATATTTTTCATTTTTCATGACGTGTTTGTTTTATTAACTGTAGTCATTGTAGCCAATAGCCTACAAATTTTATGTTTAGGGTAGATAATATTTTTACTTTTTTGTAATTCTGATTGGCTGTGACCAAACTATACCCACAACACATGGTATGGTAGAATATATCATTCAATTATTTCTTACATATTAAATAAATAATTTGGCTAACACTGTTATCATCAAACCAATGCAGTGTTTTTCTGTAGAGTCTAACACCATAGTTTGGCTATAGGCCTAAAGCCAGTCTGGATCCAGTCCATTACATCGAAAGACTGTTGTACCTAGATCTGTTAAACCAAGGATACTGTAAAGATTTTTTTAAATAAAGAATCAGTTCAAAGATAAACTTCAGTACCTATATTGATTTCAATGTATTGTAAAGTTTGTTGACTTAGGCTGCTTTTATTCTATCAACTGCTTTGCTTGCAATGATACACCATTTCATTTCATGTTATGTAATGTTATGTAATGACATGCCACTATAAGACATTTGCCAACAACTCTTACAGAAAAAAATTATTTTAAACCACTTTCAACTTTATTACAGTTGTGTCCCAGTGATGTGTCATTGGTCTGATTTATTAAGTTTTTATGGTTGTGCATAGTAGCTTGGATTGGGCAATAAGTCTTAAATAACTTAAAAATGCCCAATAACTGTGTGAACTCTTAGTTGTGTGTGATTCCGCATCGTTGCTAGCAGTGAATTGTGTGACAATATCTATAAGTAATCTTATATTATTTTATTGCATGCAACTCGTTTAGTATAATAACCTTGTTGATCATTAAACATATTTAAATAGGATATACTTTTTGCTTTAAGGGATAAGAAGAAATCTATAGATCCAAAGGATTTTATGCTTGAAGATGTAGTCAATTCAGAAGTATGGAAGTTGCCAGGGTCTTTAAATGGACAACAGTTTGTAATACAAAACTGTAAAAACAGTACAATTTATGTTTTGGATCATACAAACATGATTACACTTGATGACTGCATTGGATGTAAAATTATAATAGGTCCTGTAAAAGGCAGGTAAGATCAAGTATAGAGCCAAATTATAGCTTATGGATTTATTTTAATTTTAAACAAGCAATAAAAGCTTTGTTACTTTAATGCTGTCAGACTTGGGCTTTTAATATGTGAATGTGTTCTCCCTTTGTTTTAAATTAATCATATAATGATTTGTTATTTTAAAATGACTTCTTCACTATATTGAAATGTACCTTACCTTCCACTAACGACTCAATTAGTGTTTGGGGGCGTCCACCAGATCCCAGAATGGAATCAAAATATTGCTTGGCTCTATAGGTACTCCAAAGTACTAGGTTTCAATAATTACAGAGACACATGGTTTCAAAATAATGATCTAGTTTTACTATGCTTCTAAAATCTCCTTCTTTACAAAGTCCCAGTCCAATTTTAAATTGACAAAATGATATGAATGGATAATTATTCCTTAAACTCTTTTAAACACATAAAATTAAATTAACCAGATTATTTAAAATAATGATCATTCCTGAAACTCTTCTAAATACATGAAACTAAATGGATAATATTATTAAAATTATTAATTGTCCTTCAATTTGTACTAATACATTAAAATTACCCTTTCTATATCTAAATTAACTAATGTTATTTCTACCTTTCAAATCTAAGCACTATTCTCTATTTACTAACGCCTTTAACTTAACTCTTTCAGAATTGATAACTTAAACCCCTTATTTATCATGTGTAGGATCAATCCCAATTGCTTATCAGGTGTTCTTAAATGAACCCTATTTTCGGCTAACTTTAATGATTTCACCTCAACATGAATTATGTTTATTACTTCATTAAATGTTAAAATCTTTTATATAATTTAATGTTTGGTATGTGTATTATGGTTTTAAATTTAAATTTTGAAATCTGTCATACAATAATTTAAGTCATTCTATTTTACTCACATTATTCTTTCTCCTTTCCTACTCCTTACAAAACACTTAATATTTATTAATTATTTTACTTTTGCACTCCACACCTTACATACAGGGCCGGATCTACACATTTTGCGCCTATGGGCCCCTCAAAATTGCCGCCCCTCCCCACAATTAACACTAGAAGTGTTAATGCTAACGTTTTTCCGAAGTCAAGCCATTTCGGTGCATGTGCAAGCATATTTTCAAAAATTCGCCAATTATAGTAATTATAAACCAATCCAAATGTGTTCAGTAGCTTTTTTGTAGAGAAAGGTTCAAAGAATTTATATATGCCAGTAAAGAAATGATTGATGTAAACCTTACAAAGTTATTAGCTCAAGAAACAAAACTGTTTAGTAACGAGAGGAAAAAGTTCAACTTTAGGCCTATATAAGAAGTAGAAAAAGATTTTGTAATTTTTTTCGTAAATGTAAAAAAATGTCGTAATTTAGTCATGAATAGAACTGTATACAAATATTTATAAATTTCAAATTTCTTATTTTGAAAACACCAGTTTAAAGACTCCCAACAAAACTAGGCCTAGTATGAATAGTAATAATTTATGAATATATTCCTTGCCCAAATATGAAATATTATTATAAAAAAGTGTAGAGAATAAATCAAAGAATTGAACTGTATACTTATAAATTATTATTTCATAAAAGTATTTGACTTAGTTTTACTTGAATCACAAAATTAGATCAAACACATTGAACTTCTCACGGACGCATCAAATACGACGTTCTGTGTGACAAACCG
>JAGFPH010000234.1:7678-23080 GCA_018207615.1 Philaenus spumarius | reverse complement strand
TTTTTGCCGTTTTGCCGCTCCTAAAAATTTGCCACTATGGGCACGGGCCCACTTTGCCCCATGCTAAATCCGGCCCTGCTTACATATATTAATTATTTTATTTTCACACAAAACACTTTACCTTTATTAATTTTATTTACTCCCGCACGTCCACACACTTTTCGCACTTTGATTGATTTAATTTAACCCTTTTTATAGTGTTGAATTTATTGAAACTTTTAAAGCGATGTAGTAACTTCCAAGTGCAGACCACAACTGACTCCTCGTGGATCAGCTTGGTTTTTCACTTTCTTCTGGCGCGTTTTTCACCTTTTCTCTCATTGGTTGATTTTGAATTTTAAATCATTTTATTGGTTGCCCAATTTTCTGGCAGTTCGCAATTCTTCAGTGGCGTGTGCAAATTTGTGAATGCTTTATCGACAGGCTCTATTGTTCGCTGTACTTCAGAATCTGATACAATTTTTCCTGTTTAACTTCCGTTCGTCTTCTCTGCTTACAATTCATTCCAAGTTTCTTATTCTTATAAATCCAATTTGTTCTATTTGCTTTCATGATATTCAATTGTCCTTAATTTATTTTATTTTATTTTAAAGTGGTTGGGGTAAGTTGTCTACCCCAATCCTTACAATGCTGAAGGCTATGATATTTTTCCTTTCAACACTTCATATCATAGACATTTTTTATATTTGCTACACCAAATGTTTTATTATAAAATTATGTCACTTAAATTGTGCTTCATACTAAACAAGTTCAGTTAAAACATTTCAATTAATGACATTTTTTTATTATAAAATTGAAATCTTGTAGCTTACTTTTGGCTTATTACACCCAAGCGTTGATAACCACCCAGGTTTTACGCCTTTAAAAAAAAAAATGGCTTACTACTTTTTAGCCGTAGCTACATCTATGGAAAATATCTTAAAGGTTTAGTAAGTGCTTCCTTTCTCTCCGAGGATAACCTTCCACAGTTGAATTCTTAGGCCATCGTTTTTTACCTTTAGATAGCCTATTGACGAATGGTTTCATTTGAGATTTGAGTTGTTTTTGGCAGGTAAGCGGTCACTACCTGCGTATAAGGTATGTCCGCCTCTGCCACAGCTTTATGAGCAGCATGCTTCCATGACTTAATTTCACTGGATATATTTTTCAGCACTAGTAGTCTTACAAATTACAGAAAATTACAGACGTACCAACTCTGTGTCAAAACTGTGCAAAAGAAAATGATTATGATTTGAGCTAATTTTATGAATTAGAAGAACTAAAACATAATTTAAAACACAATGGTTCAACCCTTTGATTTGCATTCCAAAACAAAGATGCAAATCGAACCTTACTATTCGAAATCGAACCTCTCAAAACTCATAAGCTTCGTGGGATTCGACTAATCTGACGACCCATTCCTACTTATTTCATAAACTTCCTGTTTGATTAAATTGATCCACATTGTATATTTCCCCTCTCATAGTCATTTTACTGTTGCTAAAATATCCATACCTCTCATATTATATTTGCTATTTACAAAAACCGTCCAAGTTTAATTACCTTTAAAATTATTTAAATCCTTTAATTAATGTTTCATTAATAGTTTGATCCATACACATATTTTTTTTTTGTGTTTAACGTCCTGCTGTTTTGCACTTAAGGCTAGTGAAGACGGGACCTACAGTTTTACGTGGAATCCGAACCACAGCCAACGTTGTGTGTTAAGAAACCATTTAGAAAATTATTCGGGGTCAATGGGAATTGAACCCAGAACTTTTCCATTGATGGTTGCCATGACGATTGATAAAGCATTGACGCCTTAACAACTACGGCCAACCCATACACATATTAGCTAAAATATACAATTAAATTTTACAATTTATTTGCATGGTTGTAGGATAATGCCATTAATTAATTATAAAAAGGAAAACAAATCTGTACGGTCCCGTTGCTTTTAAGAAAAATATTGCTTGGTTCTTTGTTTAGGCCTAATGCATATGATTCATGAAATCGGCTAGAAGTTATCTTTCTAACTCATTTTACATTTTTTTTAAGCTATCACTGAACGTGTTTAATAATTTGTCCATTTCGTATCAAGCTAACAGAAAGTAATGGATAACCTGACCACAATAGTTAACTTTACTCCATGCAACAATTGTAGGTGGACTGTAATTCTTCTTAGACATAGCAATTATGTAAGTAATAAATTTATTACAGTGTTTTCATTCGTGACTGCAAGGAATGTGTTTGTGTTGTTGCGTGTGGTCAGTTCCGGTTACGAGATTGTAGAAAGCTAGATGTTTTCCTAAGTTGTGCTACTCAACCAATCATGGAGTCATCAAGCAATATTCACTTTGGATGTTATCAACTACATTACACAGGAATAGAAGGTATTGCAATGTGGTTACACATAAATTAGTAACTAATATATTTCAAATCACTAAATAATTAACATAGTTATTCACTAAGGGGGGAGCATACTAGTACAGTGGTTAAAGGTGCTCGTCTAGTCTGCTTTGAATCCAGTTATTGGAATTCAATTTATTTGCATTATTAATAAACAAAACTAAACTGAAGATTCTTCAATGTATAACAATTAAACGTAAGAAACTATACATTAAAAGAGATTGTTTTGGTTCTCATTAATAAAAGATGATTCAAAATGAAATTTGACATATTTTAGTCAGTTCTCCACAAGGTCATGCTAAGCAGCAGGGACAAGGTTCAGGCATGTATCTAGTGGACCTAACTGAAATCACATTTGAGTTTTAGATTTATGTACAATTTGTCTTACAGCACATTAAGACATACAATAACATGAGAAACATTACATCAATGACAAATCTATATATATGTAAGCCAAAAACCACTGACTCACTCAATCATCGCTATTTTTCAAAAACGACAAAACGGATTAATTGTAAATTCGGCATGGTGGTCCCTAATGAAAACTAGACATGCAATAAGACGGGATTTTGAAAACATTTTCTTCTAAGCTGAAATCACATATTTTATTATTTATAAGAAAAAACAAGATCTACATAGCTGAAATTACACACAGTAATTTGTTTTACTCGCTAGAAACTAAATACATACAAATTTTGTTAAAACAATTTCTTTTCGGCCACTAAAAGTGGAAAAAACAAGAGACTAAAATAAATCTAGATGGCAGTCAACCTTGACCCTCCTCTGCCAAGATGGTGAATAATGCTAACATCCCATTGGTTGACCACCATCCTTGGGTAGATTCTTATTGGTTTGTAGAGCTATTTTTTCAGAAATAATATTTTGTTATTTTTTTTAAGCATTAATCACATTAAAACATGATTAAAATTTACATGAGACGGTAAACCAAGATGACAACCAACCTCAGCCCTTCTCTGCTAATATAAAGAATAATGCTTAAACCAGATTGGGTTTCGTTTGTGTATGCTTATTTGTTTGCAGAAATATAAATTTCCCTAAGTAAAACACTTTCAATATTTTTATACCTTTCTAAATAATATTACATCAACTAAATAATAGGGTTATTTTATTTTCCCCATAACAGTTTGGGCTGTGTTTGTAACTCTATATGATATGTTTGTAAAGTACCACAGTGATGTCATTAAAACATGTTTCAAAAGCTGTAATGGGTATACTGACTATCAATACAAGTGATTATTCTTGCAAAAGTATATAAATGAGAAGTGAATGAATAAGAAGGGTTCAGGACGGGTGGAGAGAGGTGAGGAGTCCACCTTACAAGCGCCCATATAGTTGGGCTGACCATTCCACTTTAAAGGTCACTGACAAGATAAAAAGCCTCAGTGATAATAGCAAATGTCATTGATGACAGAGCTATGGTGAACAGAGCTCAGATCAGATTACCTCATTAGCTATCCTGTTTTAGTTGTAAAGTCACTTGCGTCGACCTGCTCTCTTGCTTTAGTTCACTACAATACACTAGCAACCAAGTTTTTCAAGGCTTTGGTGCCAATGTTCTTACCGTAGCTGAATTGTCATTACTGCCATACATGAACCTCGAATTACCATTATTCACCAATAGCCATTTTAAATACCAATAGCCTGGCTATAAAAAATAGAAATGGTAAGGATGGTGGTGGGTGTAGGCTTTTGCCTAAAATCCTGGCTGTTAGATCGTTTTTAGAACATAAGTATCACTAACACTTTTTCTTCTTTTCAACACAGTAATTCGGCTTGAGAAAACCAATAACCTACCTTAAATCTACCTGGTCTTCGGCCTAACAATCTTACTAGAAGACCACAGAACTACAAACTGAACTTCTGTTTTGAAAAGAATCCGTGTTTATGCAACCTGAACTTGAGTTTTAGAAGTTTAAAAAATAAAATGTACATCTTTTTCCATTTTACTTCTCGTAGCGAAGCACGGGTATGCAGCTAGTACAACAATAAACACTATAACAAATCATATAGGCCTAACATAATACAATGTTGTTACATAGAAAGTTAGGACTGCTGGATAAAAATGTAATCCTAGTCATTAGCCAGATTATTTGGTATTCTCCTCTTCAACCTCCTGGTTATGCCATTAAAATTCTTGAATTAATTACATCTAGTTAGTCGTGGAAAAATAATTAAAAACATACCCCAAGATATCTTATTTTTCTGATTGTAAAAAAATATCAATAAACAACCATTGTAAATAAAACCATTTCTCAGTGTAGGTGTTGTTTATTTGTTAACAACCCCTTCCAGAACATTTGTGTTTTAATTTTAGATATAAATGATGGTAAATGTCCATGATAACATATCCTCACTAGTGTTTGAATAATTTGTTTGGTGGATTACCATAAGTAATAATTGGCAACCAATGTTTAGATCACTTTAAAGCAGCAAGTCTAAGTCTGTATAACAACTGTTGGAGCAATATCCATGATTTTACTCCAAGTCATGCTGGTGACACAAACTGGTGTATTCTGCCCAATACTATGTCTATTACGGATTACCTGGATCCACCTTATAACTATAGGTAAGTGTTATTTAAATAAAAACCTAATAAAATGATTAATGATGATGACTAATTTACCCAGGTTGTTCCTGCTCAATTAATAGTATGCATGGCCAAAATAAGGATATAATGAGAAATTCACTATGTATGTTCACTCTTAAATAATTTTTTCTGAATTTTTCAGGTTAAACCTACTTTTTATTTCCTAATCTTTTGACCTAAGTGCTAAGTCCAATTCTAATTTCTTTTAATTTTAATAACTTTCTAGTGTTGTAACAACTCTGAAAAATGAGTTTGGATACATTTCCCAAGGTTTAACGTAATGATGGGTTTTTAATCAAAATTCTAAAATACCCGGGTATTTATGAACATTGGGTATTTACCGGGATTCATAAAAACCTGGGTATTTTACATCACTTGCACAAATATGGTTTCAGAGTTCAATGTCTTCAACTCTGCCCTAATTTTTAGTTTACCACTCCTTCACAAAATCTTATGTTACATGCCTCTATTCTATAAACTCTTATATTATAGTTTATATTTATCAGTTTTCTGACGATACAACTTTGACCTTTCAAGCAAACTCCTTAGAAAGCTTGGAGCAAAAGGTTTTCTTACAGGTCAATGCCACAAATCAGTATTTGGATGAAAATAATTTGGCAGTAAATCCTGAAAAAACTAAGTACATGTATTTTAGTCTAAAGCATGACATGAACCAGGCGCCAAGTGTCTTTCTAGGAGAGGAAGAACTTGAGGAAGTAAACTCAGTAAAGTTCTTGGGTCTACTTATTGATAATAAGCTTTCTTGGAGGAATCATATTGATAGTATCAGTGCAAAAATTGCTTCAGGAATATTTGCATTGAGAAACTTAAAGCCATATTGTACACCCTCAATTCTTTTGACCGCTTATTACGAGTTAGTATATCCCCAAATGTGCTATGGAGTTCTTCTCTGGGGAAGTTCTTCTGTTTAGAATCTTCTCAGAATATTTGTCCTGCAGAAGAAAGCTATTAGGCTGCTAGCAGGACTAAGGAAATTCCAGTTGTGTAAGAATGTCTTCAGGGAGCTTGGTATTCTTACACTTCCAAGTATTTATATAATTGAAGTAATCCTATATTTAAAATTTAAATGTGATCACATCCAGAACAAGGACATACACAATTATGGCACCAGACAGGCAGGTAACTACCGTGCTAAAAAGCACAGAGTAAGCCTTTTCAACAAACTCCCTTCCCAAGCTGGTGGACGTTTGATTAATAAGCTCCCAGAAAATATAAAAGATGAAAAAAATTAAAAGATTTTTAAAAGCAGGTTTAGACAGCTTCTGTTGACTGGATCATTTTATTTTAGTTTGTGCACCATAGATTTTCTTGAACGTGGGGATCTCAGTGGCGGGGTCTATTTTTGCCTCTGGGTGAAGCAGTTTTCCTCTGCTTAAGTTGTCATTTCTACTGTATTTGTGTAATGTTTTTTTAATGTACTGTAAAAGTGTATAATCTTTTAAAAAGTATTGATTGTATAAAATGTTTTAATGGTGTAGTTTTTAGAAATATAAAAGGATGAATGACAGCCACTTTATAAATTAATGTTATTTTCTACTTATACATGTTATATTGTTTTTACGTTTTTGTATTTAAATATTTTTTAAATTAAATCTGTAAATTATTTACTGGCTTCATTTATATCTAATAATGACTTGTCTCATGCAATGTACATTGTCAAAGGACTAAATAAAATGAAGTTTACATGTAAGGTTGACATGCATTTTTGCTAACAAATTGTTGTATTGCAGAAATGTGAAGATTTCTCTCATGAAAAATGATAGCGTAGTACCATTTACAGCTGGAATTCATGCTCAACTATCTGAAGATGCTGAAACCTGTTTGGTAGTGTTCTTTTTTGATGGCCGAGAAGAAATGATGGCTTTGAATTTCATAAGAAAATTCAATGAACATAGAGTAAGTATTATTCATCTTATAATGTTATAAATTTAAAATGTGTGTTGTAATCGATCTCACTTTAACATCGATTATAATATAAGCAGAGATACGCTGTGGAATGGGATTACAAATTATTTATTAATTAGTAATACAAAATTAGTACACTGAATTTATAAAAAAATCTCAGGTTTAAGTTAACAATTTCCTGCCGGTGTACCACTCTCGGCATTAACTAAATAATTTATTTTAAAAATTTGGAAGATGACTGGGTCGAAAATGAGGAAACCTGGAATACTTAAATTAGAGAGAGTACATAATATATCAAAAGGGGTAGTGTAACGCCAAATTACTTAGCTTTCAGAATCATGATGAAACAATCCATTTGACTAAAAATTACTATACACACAACACAATAATAACAATTGGCAATAAACAGTTAAAATACAAAAACTAGTACTCAAACAATTTCTATATTCCAAATGAAGTAAAACTTTAGAATTAAACTTTCTTACATGAGTTATTAAATTTCGGTTTTATATTAGAATATTGTTGTATGAAAGGGTTATTCTTGCAATTGTTAAAATATGCTTAAAGTTTTTGACAAACTTATTATTCTTTTAAACACTTATTCGCTACAAGCAGGGGTGTCCATCCTCCCAAGTTTAATGGCTCAGTCCCCCCACAATTTGCAATTACCCTCTCCCCTATAAAAGTTAATTCAAATAAAAACAAACAAGAGATAATGATTAAAGAATAAATTTACTTAATAGTTAAGTACCACAAGGTAGGCCTATACTATTTACAAATTTTAAACACAAAATTAGATAAACATTACTACTAACTTAACAATGACAATACTAAATTGAATAAATGATTTTACAAAATATATTTTTTAACCTTCGAACCGGCAGACGGTACATAATGTACCGTCACTCCAACACATTTGTAACGGGTATTGTATTGAATATTTGACCCACTAAAAATCTGCCAATCTCAAAAAGACAAACACCATTAGAAAGGTAATGTTTCAAACTTTAATTTTTGTATTTACAATTTCTTTCTAAAACGTATATTTACATACATAATCATCGTTGCAGTTTATTAGTTTTCTACAAATCAATCGGCACCCGAAAATTCATGCAAAACATAACGAAATAACCCAACTTTCATCAATCTCTAAAGCCCGCCCAGTAGGGTTTCTTAGTTAAACCTATGTATCGATGGATTCATCACAATTTCCCCTATCCAAAACTTCCATCCAATCAAAAATCGGACAAATAGTTCTGAAGTTGTAAGGGGTTTTGTAGACCCTTGCAATTAGTCAGTTTTCCAACCAATAAACAGCGTTATTTATTTCACGTGATATCTGTGTGACCTCAATCGTTTTTTAGAGATATTTTGGTATCTTTGTAAACATAATGCTTCAAGCTAACTTTCCCTGTAAACCAAATATGCTATATGTGAACAGTTTATTGTGTAGGACCGTGGGAAAGTGACTGCTTATACGGTCTCATGTAAGGTTTAAATTTGAACCCTAATGGACTTTTATAACATGGGTAGACATAGGAGTTTGCGCGCGCATCCTGTATAGCGCGAACGGGCAAGAGATTCCTACATTTTTTCTCACTTTTGTTATTCAAATAATTCTAAGTCAAAAACTTTTATGAAAAGATAATTTACAAGTATACAGTTCAGTTCTTTGATTTATTCTCTACACTTTGTTATAATAATATTTCATTTTTGGGCAAAGCATAGATTAGTAAATTACGTTTCTAACTTGGCATACTTTTGATAGCAGACTTGTAGTAGGAACATAAAAACTCGTGTTTTCAAAATAAGAAATTTGAAAATGTTAAATGTTTTTATACAGTTCTATTTAGAACTAAATTACAAAACTTTTTTACATTTATGGAAAAATTACAAAAAATGTTTACTACTTTTTATGTAGACTTAAATTTGAACTTTTATTTTTCGTTTCTTGAGCTAATAACTTTGTAAATTTTACATCTATCATTTTTTTTACTGGCATATATAAATTTTTTGAACCCTTTTCTACAAAAAAGCTATGAAACACTTTTGGATTGGGGTTCATTTACTATTTTTGGCGAATTTTTTAATAAATGCTAGCACACACCAAAAAATCCATTTTTGTTAAAGCTGCCGGTTCTAGGGTTAAAGTGAATAATTACAATTTTCCAGTAGTTGTGATCAATGAACAAAACAACTAACTATTTATACAAAAAAATATGCTGGGCGCAGAGTTTGATGTTACCAAAATGGCGGCCGGCCATGAATCACACTAGTACCGTTCAGTGCTCATCCACCCGTCTTCGCACTGGCTAAAGACTTATTATGCACATTTTTCAAGTAATAATAATCACCTTCTTTATTTATTTGTCAGGAATCACTTCACAAAGTAGTCAATTTCTTAGGCCAGTAGACTTTTATTTACCATGTAACAGAAATACAGCGATAAGGTTATAGCTTTTTATTTGTACTTGTTATATACTTTGTAATTCGTTATTATGCGTTACTTTTTCCTACAATAAAGAGGCTTTATTTATTCATTTCTATACAGTATAATGACATAATATTAATACACTTAATAATTGTCATGTTATATAGTTTGCTAAGCCATGTTGATGTTGTCATTGTTAAATACTTTGTTTTTCTGCATTACTTTTTCATACTATAAAGAGGTACAGTATTATCTATTGATTTTGACCCTTGTAACTCGTTTGAATTCTTTCCGTATGGACTGATGCCACCATCTTTGACTGACTTATTAGACTTGGAATGTCTAGCGTACATTTCAAGGTTGAGTGTTCGTCATTGTGTTGTGTATTTGAATCTTCCGATTCTTCTGAGTTTAATATTGGTGTAGTTTGTTTCAATATTATCTGCTGGTATGATATTAATTTAACCATGGTCACATATAGTGTCTGAATTTAAGTTAACTTCTGCATTTTACACTAATATAGAAACATTGGTTTCATAGGCACCATGGGAAATTTATTTTTATAACAGTGGCAGTACTGAATGACCGCAGATGGTGACCTATTTAATACCTTCTTCCCTCCTTCTCCCCTCCCATAAGGCATAGTTTTTTTTCAGTTACAATCAAGCGCTTGCTCTTGATATATTGATTTTTGAGTGTCGGTCTGTGTGACATTGTGTTTTTGTTAGAGTAATTACCTTAGCGGTCTGTGTGACGGTGTGTTTCTCTTACTGTGCATCCTGGTATGTGGACTGTGTTTCATTTGACAGACTATCAAATGCTTCTTGGATTTATTGTATTTACATTTAAGTTATCCTACTTTCACATATCAAAATGGATCTTTCAGGTACTAATCAGCAAATTAACACATGTGATCCTGATTTTAGTGACAGAATTGGTAAATTGTTCGACTGTGATGTAGATACTGTTATGTTTTATCGGAGGAGAAAGCTATTGATTCAGAAAATTCAGAGCCAGATGAAAATACTCTGTTTAGAAGAAACCAACTGTGAAATATTAGACAGTGTTGTTATTGAGAACTTGCCCAGTTTTTAGTTGAACGGGTTAAAATAACAGAACATGGAGCTCCTAATGCGTGGAACCGTTCACCTTCTCCAACTCAGGTGAGAACTCCAGCTCAAAATATTATTGAACAGGATTACCTAGCATAAGAGGATGTGCCAGGATATTAGAAAATAATCCAACTAAATCATACATGCGACAGAACGAATAAAAGCAATAATAGAAACACCATTTCTGAAAAAACTGATGCTCTTTTAGGTCTGTTGTTACTTTCCGCTGTTCTTAAATCTAATGATGAGAAAATATTGTCTACAAAAGACTCATTTAGTCGTCCTAAATTTACGGCTAGCATATCAGAAAAACGATTTGTGATTCTCATATCATGTTCAAGATTTGATGATCTCAACACACGCGTTCAGAGAAAAAAGTTGATAAAACAATTCAGTTGACTGAATTAGAACAAGGTAGTACGATGTATACGGACCCAAAACATATATTTATTGTAACTCATGTGGTGAACTCAGTGACTTATATATTTTTGAAAAGGTGTATTGTGTGTGTGTGTATGTGTTTGTGTATTTTTTGTGTGCAGTTTTGTATTCATGACAAGCGCGAAGCCTGATGATGTCTCTAAGGAGATGAAAACGGCCGCAACTAAGTAACATTCAAAAAGGATTATTTTAAACAGACCTATAAAGGTAAATACAATAAATACATTTTTAACTGTTTATAGTTAAGAGGATAAAAGACCTAGTAACATGGAAGCGAAGCAGTTGATTCTTTTGGAAATACTCAAGTAGGACTACATACCGCACAGCTGTTTTTTGTACTGTATTTTTATAGTTTGAAAATGCAATAAATTACTGTACTATGGTTTATAGTTTTGAATGCTCAAAATACAGTAGGCCTACTACTACTTTACTTTGGTATAGCATACAATGACGTAACATGTAAAATTTAATGTTCGGTGACATTTTACTGTTTGTTTATCTTTTTCCAAATATCCGGATAGGGTCCGGACCCGATTAGTCCAGATAACCACTGTACTTCCTTCTTCTTTAGAATTGAAAGCACAAAATAATGATTTTATGAAATACAAATTGCTTTGATCTTTTCAGCCCGATGCCAAATTATTGACCACCAAGCAGATCTCTATAGAACCGAGAGATGCAGAAATTGTGTTTGGTACATCAACATATAACCGAGTAGCTGTCAACGGACCACTAATCGGCCTTATCTGTACAGGAAAACGAGTCATTTACTCATGCCAAAAAGTGAGTACATAATATAATAATAACGATGATTTCTTGTAATATGTCTCATTTATTTATAATTAATGTTAACCAATCCATAACTCATTTTGTGGTTTACAATAAATAAATATTTTTTTTATATACTTTACAGTAATGACACAAGTAAATATTTTTTATAATAAAATGTTTAGATTTTAATTTGAACACAGTTATAATTCTATAATTTATTTTTCTCGGGGTATCTGGATCAGGCTAGTACCACCTATGTACTTGCATTTAATTCTTAGATACAACAACAGAATCTTATTTATTAAATTTATCCTAAAGTTTAAAATATTAATTAATTTAGTTTTATAATGCTGAATCGAAATTTTATTTAAGTTTTTAATTATCATAAAAGTATATTTAATTTGGAATTTAGATCATTTGTTCTTTAATTGATTATTCAATTATGGCTAGATATTATCTTGAAATTGTAACTGTGGATTGAATCATATTTTATGAGAATTTTATAAAATTATTATTCATCTTATATCGTTTTACAGCTAGTTAATTAGTAACTGCCTTTGTTCATAAAGTTTTATATCTTGTAAAGTTAACATTTTTTATATTAGTTCCTTAAGTTTTTTTAAAACGTAGTTTAGTGTTTATTTATCAGTATTAGTGAGTGTAATAATGTTATGTGTGAGTATTCTGAAATAGCATTATGTTACTCACATAAATATTGTGACATGTGCAACTACTGGGAGCGAGAAGAATTGTAAATGAACAAGAAGGCGTTTTGTAAAATTTGGCCATGAGTTTGGCCAAAAAATTGGATTGAGTTTTTTTTATAGTCCAAGGACTAAGTGTTGTTGCCATACGTATGTTGTGCATATGAAAATAAGTTTTCTTCCTGAGATAAAAGAGTTAGAGAAGATCAAATTCACATCCCATGTGGTTGGCAATGCCAAGGTTGTTAAAAGTTAGTTGAAACGTGAAAAAACAGTGTAATTTGGCCTATGCGCAAGTATTAACAATCATAATTAGCTGTAATTTATTGAATTCGGGCATTTAGAACATAGTATGATTAAATTAAATTTCATTTTTTTGTCATAAAACTTTTTGGTCTGCTTGTAGAGTCATTATTTGATACCAAATTGTGTCTCTTTGAAAATTATTCATAATTAAGATAAATGTTATTTGATATGTGTTGTGTGGATTTTTTTTTCTTGTAAAATGAATATTGCCATGTTTTAGTAAACATTTTAAGTTGTTTCCCATGATGCATTGAATTAATTTATTTATGACAATCTTGTTTAGGGAGTACTAATCCAGTCAAACGTCCCACGACCAATTAATTTAAATTAAAGTAATTAATTAAATGAATTATAATAAATGCAATTGAAACAAGATGCGTCATCTAGGGTTGAGTTTGCCCGCAAAAACACAATTACCGCGAAAGTTGCAGCATAGATGGTAGACTTGAATCATCTATGGTGCAATGCAGGCGTTTATCGAGTACAGACATAATAACCATAGATCCGACATCATAGGCATTGAATACATAACATGTGAGTGACTTGATATTAATTCAAAACGTAAACAAACAAGAAATTTGAGGTTAGATCATTTTATACCAAGTTTAGTTTCTTAAAGTAAATAAATAATCAATACAGTTAATACATTTTAATAAGAATTCACATGTTATTGTTTTTTAGATTCATATAATATTTTTTGTATCAAGACTTCCGTACAAAATTCAGTAGTCACATTGTTTTAACTTTTATTTGATCTCTAAATATTTTTGTAACGCTTTAACGTTACACTCTTAACCTTTGTTTACTAACTCAACATCTATACACAATACTATTAGACTCACTAATTCTTGATAAATTAACGTTAAACTAGTTTTGTTAAATGTAAAAAACAAATAACTACAGTTTACTTCAAAACAATATCAGAAAACTTCATAATCTCAAGTAACTACTCATCAAATAAAACTCAAATAGTTGTTTATTTTGTAGAAACAAAAATAACGTTTTGAGTTTGGAAAAGAACAACTACCTATATGTTCTCTATTTATGTTAAAAGTAGAAATAGTTCATAAAAAGACCACCAGATAAAGCATAGAAGCCTTGTTTTATTGACTTTTGTATTGTAAAACACAATGATTAGATGACTATTCATGAATCATGATGCATAATAAAAGCAACCCATTCTGTTCAGGTAAAATAAACAAATCTGATGAAATCATACTGCAGTTATTTATTTCAATCAAACATTTTCAGATCGTAGATGAAATTGCTCAAGGTTCTGATAGAGCTTATGTCAGCGATAATCCTAGAACTGCAGTAGTTCAGGCTGAAACATTTGCAAGCATCGCTACAATGCACCTAGCTTCTTAAGTGAACTTTGAAAATTATGTTCATACCTTTTAAGTGCCTCGTTCATTAGTGCTTTGTATATATGTAATTATAACTAGTCATAAACATTTATATGAACAAGCCTTAGTTTAAGCTTTATTGTTGTTTATAAAGTCACAAATGTTTTACTTTTCATTCTATAAAATTATTAAAACACTACAGTAATTCTTAAGACTTTTGATCTAGTCATGTATTTTTTGTATGCTGTACATACTTTATTTTTGTACTTGTAGTAATTTATTTATTGTTAGTTTTATGATAGTACGATTGTGTCTGTGATAGGGCTGTGCAGATAACAATAATTTTGTTAGTGCTTTTTCACACTTCAACCATTTTGACAATTCAGCCATTTTCAAGTGTCTGTAACCTCAATGACATAATAATCCCTCGCACTTGTTGCTCGGTTACATCACCTGGTCTTCTTTCATAACTCACAGTCCTCCTAAACAGGATAACTGATGTTTGGTCGGAAAATCCCAAAATCTCGGCAACCTGAGGCACACAATTTCCCCTTTCTATTATTAATGTCTCAAATCCACTGGCTGCAAGTTTCACTTTGGTTTTCAGCCCTTTTTGCTGCAATTTATCTAGTGTTCAGCTTTTTTGTGTTATTAATTTAGTGTCCCACTTTTTGCACTCTGTACTTGCTTATACTTCCTGAGTTTCACACATTAGAAAAAAGGCTTACATTCAATCCAATTTTTACTTTAATGCCTATAATTATCTCCATGTCCAGGTTAATTTTAGTATATTATCCAGTAAAGTTGATTTAAAATAAGCATTTTGTTTGCTAATTTGTTTGATGTACTGTAACTTAGTTTACAAAAAATAATTCTCAGTTTTTGAGTTGTTAATATAAAAATTAATTTCAGATAGATTACAATACTTAATAATGAAAGGAACAGTAAATGTCTAGTCTTCAGTGTTTATAACCCTTGAATCCAGTTACATTTTAGAATCACCACAATAACTTAAAAGTATGGTCAAATATTCTTAAAATTTATATAAATTATTGTTAATGTTTCATTTGCTTATAAATTACAAAAAAATAACATGTCCGACAGCCCTCTCTAATCAACGTTCGTCAAAGCGTATCACATAAACATCATCCAACCGTAATCGGTCCAATAAATTATTTTAAAAGGAGATATAATCCATGCACAATGAAGTAGCAGCTTTGTCATCTCCGAGCCCAAAGGCACTGTCAATTTGACTAACATGAAACGACTTTCATACACCTAATTATTTTTTTTAAGTCAGATCGTCTTGTAGAAAAAATTGGCCAAGTTTCTTTGAGGAACATTATTCAAACATTTGGCTGTTTGCTAA
>JAGFPH010000233.1:777760-791385 GCA_018207615.1 Philaenus spumarius | reverse complement strand
TAAACACGCATTTGTTAGCTTATATAGAGAGTTAGAGCAGTGGAATAGAAAAAATAAAGTTAATTAAGAAATATAAATAACCTAAAGTTAAGTTTTTCATAAGAATCTCGGTATTTACACATACAGTTAAAATTGCTCCAACGTTTTAACGGTTGAAGATAAAATCGTAAAATATCATATATTCTTGAAGAAAATCCAAAGTTCTACACATTCCTTGCATAACTTTTTCGTAGGACGAAGTGCTGAAGAGTTTAGCTAGTAAAATAAGGCAAAAAACCTGAGGCAAAATGTTTTTAATAATAAGCGATTTTAAACGCAGATATCTGAGAAACTATGCGAGATAAAACACACAATGATTAGAATTAATCTTGTAGCACATTTGGTCTGCTTTAATTTTGTATAGAATGGTGTTAATTTATCACTCGGACTCATAATTTTCGAAATGAAGCGAAAACCCGAAAAAGATACCTTCTACGTGTTCCCTGCTCTCCTATGAGTGGGAACTTTTAGTATGTTTACCGCCAACTAACAGGGCCGCAGCTAGGGGGGGCAGGGGGGTCGTTTGCCCCGGGCGGCAAATTTTGGGGGTGGCAAAATTGAGGTTGCTTTTTTTTAACTGTACTATACAAAAAAGGTTGCTTATGCTAACCGTTCTTATACTTTAGCCAATACAATAAAAAGGGCTCTTAAGAAAATACTAATATGAACGCCAGTGGTGAGGTGCAGAGATGGGAGCGGCGGACACGACTGCACAAGGTAAAAGTCGTTTCTTATATTTTTCAGGCGCGTAGAGTGGAGCCCTGCCGCCCGCGCCATCCAACCCCTGTTCCCCTTCCCGCTCCCTGAAATGAGTCATCAGTCAGTTGTAACAACCTTGCTACTAGTCAGACGTCGAGTCGATTGCTGTCAATTAATTGTGTTATGCTTATGCTAGTTCATTTTTGTACGTTCGGTAACGTGTTTCAAAGTGTTTTTTTGAAGTGACTCTGTGAATTTTTATTTTTTCACTCGTTTAATATAAACTGGGTAGGCTATAATTTTTATGCAATTTTATTATAATTTTTATATCAATATTATAACATTAAATTCATCTTCTTTGGTTCATGCATAGATCGTTTTTTATGATATTTGGTAAAAGAAATTTTTGTTTATATTCTTCAAATGTTCAAACTTTTTGTAATTTTTTCAACACTGTTGTTTGAAAACAAAGACTTTTTTTAAAACGCAACAAACAATTTCAAAAACAAACTAATTCGTTATAGTAATAATAACTAAAAACGATCACGGTGTTATAGTAATAATTCTTTGATATTGGTTCTGTCCTGTGATAAAATGTTACTATGTAATTTATATATAATTAAATATCAAATTATTGATTAATAAGTTATGATAAAGTCCTACAATGGTGTTAAATAGCAATATAATATGTTGTATTTATTTACTATTTGTCGAAAAAGAAGTTTGAAAAAGTAGGCCTGCTTAAATACACCTGTACCTATTACCTAGAAATATGTGAAGATGAAGCATTTGGCTTAACTCAAGAAGAAAAGTTCCGGGCTTCTCTCTCATGGAAATAATTGACAGAATTCTAAGCGAGATAAACACCAGATTCAATGCACTAAAAGACATAGATTGTAAATTTGGTTTTTGAGTGGCTCCCAAATAGACAAAACTGATAGAAAACATTTACAAGTTAGAACCAAAATGTTAGCCGACATTTACCCAGAAGATTTAAACAAAGAGGAACTGGTTGATGAAATATAGAGTTTTAAATTTCATGCCATTGAAATGGACAGTAGATTAAAAAAATGCTACAGCATGCAACGGAAATTAGCCAGTTGCAAGGCGCTAATTAGACTTGCTAATTAGAACCACAAAACATTAAAAGTTAACGAATTTAAATTTTAAAGACAGCATAAGAATCAGTAAATTAAAACGTAAATAAAAGAAAGAATAAGTTTTTGATGATATATGCATAGTTTCAGAGTTATTAAAGAAGTTAGTTTAACGTTTTATCAATCAGAAAAATAACAGACAGAGGCGATATGAATTGTACTAAGTTCAATCGACAAGATGGGACAGGAGAATTCCTGTCGAGAACGGCAAGAGTTTGTCAGATTCTACTTGTTGCTAGGCAGATCTAAAACCATGTTAAATTTTGATAATTATAAATGTTGTATATTATTTTAGTTAATTAAAAAGAGGGGAAAAAGACGAATAAAACAGTATAAAAAGTTTTTTAATAGAGTAAATAATTTAGGAGTTATAACACAAAAAATAAGAGCAAAAAATGAAAAATCGTTTGTGTCGAATAAATTCAAAAAACTAATTAGGCCTAATAGAGACCTAATAAGGCCTATTAAAGAATAGCCCAAATTCATTTCCAAATAAAAATAACTTAGTAACAAAAAAGGGATTTAAAGTCATTAATTTGCATAAAAAGGCCTATAACTTCAAAAATAAAGTTAAATTCAAAAATTGAAAAGGGGGGAAAAATCGACATACTAACAAAAGGTAATTATGCAAGGTTTAGACAAAAAATCATAAGTAAAATTAACGTAATTAAATAATAAAAATAAATAACTTTAAAGTTAAACAAAAGGGAGACAAAATTAGAATAGTTTGTAATAAATGGCAGAATAGGTTAGAAAATAGTTAAATGCATTGTAATATCACTTGAGATGTGAGAAAGGTAAAATCGGGGGGGAATAAAACACAAAAATCGGCAGCGCAAAATTAGGCTTCCGAAAATCAACCATAGCGGGAGAACCAAACAAGATAGAAGAAATCCAAAAACATATTCGTTCGTTTGGGAACCAAACGAAGAGGATAGGAAGAAGAAAATTCCAAAATTGATAAAATTCACAGAATTAAATTTCAAAATTCAACGAAAACTTGCGAAGCAAATAACACGGCGAAAAAAGGGCGTACCACTTCAAATCAAAGGGCTAGGTGAGCAGAAGGTCGTCATGTACAAGATGAGACCAACAAAACCAAAATTGGGCCAAGGACAAGAAAGTTACGGCAGTTTGAAATTTTCAAAGCCAAATTGCATTGATTTCAAGAATGAACACGCCGAGCAAAAGTAAACAATAACGAGACAAATCTGCCGATTATTGGAGGGGAGAGAACCTAAAGTCGGTAGGCTTGTCGAGTTAGTTCAGTTTTAGATACCAGACCGTCACCACGTACTTCAGAGATCCTAGAAGGGCTTTCCAAGAGACTAGCTGAGGGAACGATCGCAGTGGAACACTCGCAAGAATAGCGGACATTGGGCGTCATCAGCATAAGTCAGAGAGAGTAAATCTTGAAGAAAAACGAGGCGAGGACCTATCTAGCTAAACTCCGGCAAGAGTAACGGGCCGAAAACCGTACTGCATTGGGACTTAACTGGACCTAAGAGGATTCCGGAGGACCAACACCGCCAGGATTGGGAACCGAAGACAGAACATCTTGTTTGTTGTAAGTAACAGATTATCAAGTTGCTTTCGAATCTAGGAAAATTTTAATAAATTCAAAAATCAATAAATTAAATTAATAAATAAATAAAGTAAATTCAGGGGAAAGTATAACGAAAGTAAAATCATTTTAATAATAATTAACTCACATCTCACAGTGGTAAATATCGACGAAAATTTAATTATAAATATATATTCAATTTATCCATTGTATTTTGTGTTGAAAACGCAGTTGCGTAAGTTTAATATAGTAATTTTGTTCAATAAATTGATTATTTCTTGAAAGAGTTGCTAAAATCATTTATAAAATTAGTACAATACCATAAATCATTCAGTGCTCTAATTATAAGGATTCAGGTAAGGCAAAAGTGTTTTCTGATCATATCAAGTATATCTCCACCGGGGACGACCTCGAGATCGGAGTTAGAAAAAGAGCTAGTGTACTAAAGAGAAAACAAAACAAAAGTTTTCTAAAAATTTTAAAATAAGAACTGGAAATTAAAGAAAAACAATTTCCAATTCTTGCCATCGCATCAACCACTCAAAAAGGGTCATACGGGCAGGTACAAGTTGACCGAATTTCAAATAAAATTAACTAAAAGGTAAAAAGGTAAGGAAGTGGGGCAATAACCCTGTGATTCCTAAAAAGCGGGGAAAAGTGGAGAGTGGCTGGTGCGTGGCAAGCACAATCTACTTTTAAAATAATTTATGAGAAAAACCTAGAAGAAGGCTACCCAAACATCACGACAGCTCTGCAAATATTTCTTACTCTACCAGTCTCTGTTGCTTCGGGTGAGAGGAGCTTCAGTAAACTAAAATTGATAAAAAACTATTTGAGAAGCACAATGAAACAACAAAGACTCGCCAATTTAAGTATTATCTCAATTGTACATGAGCGAGCGTAAAAAATTTCATTTTCTGACATAATCAAGACATTTGCTGCCAAAAAATCAAGAAAAAGAAAATGTATTTAACTTTTTAAACTTATTAAGAAACTGTATATGTATAGAGAGGGAGCTGTATATATTGCATACTGTTTGTTCACTGCAATTTATAAAGAATTGGTTTTTCTTTGTTCACTTAAAAATTATACTTGCAGATTTATGGTTTTTTCATAATAATTTACCAATCTTAATTATTATTATATATTATTAGATTTTTAATAAGCTAATATCAAAAATATCATAAAAGGTTTGGGCCGTTTACCTAAAAACGTTTGTGTGCCTCGTGTTAGCCGTAAAATGCTATTGGCGTTGAAAAAAATCCACTGTTGCGTGGTGGAAGGGGGCGGCAATTTTAGGACTTGCCCCCCCTAGAAAAATCTGTAGCTGCGGCCCTGCCAACTAATCCAAACAAAGCAACAAACACAGTCAAAAATTCTGTTCCTTCCATTTCCCTCTACAACCCACTTTTGTAGCATTCATTGACTAGACCTATGGTTTTATTTACTAACAATTTCTTATCTTTGTATTGGAAAGGCGTTTAGCAGACTCTGAAACTGACGTATTTAGATCTGGATTTTTATCCCAAACTTTTCCCCTTACCACCACTAGGTGATCGACTGTACTCGGACCTTTTTATTAAAATCACACTGTACACTCGTTAGTTTTCTTATTTAAAGAAGAGCCTTAAATAATGTGCCTCCTGCTCTCGTGCGAGCGTACGCGGTTGTCAGGATTGTGGTGGAGAGGGTCTTCAAACAAGGCGGGAACAAGATTATATTACTTCAAAGTGAAAGTACACATGCATATTGTTTGTATTTAATTTCTTGAGCTATTTAAAGTTTAACAATTTATATTTTATACTTTTATGTTATAAAATATGAGAATCAATTTCAATTGTCTTTTTCCCAAGAGGTATTATATTCATTAGTTATAAGGAAGATGTATCATTGTTATAAGTACTAGGTTCTTGTTAGAGGTGTTATAGGAATTAGGTACTAAATATTAAGAAGATGATACGTATAAGGTACCACGAAGAGGTATCATACTTATTATTTATTATGATATTATCTATAGATGTATTATATTAATTAAGTACTGGGTAATATGAATGGGTATATAGGTAATAGATACTAGGTAATAGGACTGTGTACTAGATACAAGTTACTATTTACTGAGAAGAGAAGATAAAATATGAATCAAGTACAAAAAGTAGTTGGAAGTAGGTACCAAATAATCGGCACTAGGAAGGGTATTGAAATTGTTTGGTAATAAATATTATTTGTTTGTTATTTTAGTTTGAGTTGTTGTTGAAGCCAAATTACAAAATTTCCATATTACAAAATTGGCAAATTAAATATGTTATAATGAATTAGTTTATCTTGCAAATATGGCTAAAATATGTTTAAATTAATTTATTGTTTTTTTTTTGTCGCAAATAAATTTTAAATCTCTTTATGGATGTATAAATATTACACATGTTTAGAAAGTTTAATTATTATACAGTTTTGTTTTATTTATTTATTATTTAATTTTAAGTACAAATTTCATTAAAAATAAACTTATATTCTACTACGTTTCTAGTACGTTTATATTTTTTATATTGCAAGTTTCTTCTACTCTTCTACAATTAATTCAATTTCTGTCCAATATTTTTGTTCACTTTCTTCTTTAAAATCTTTTTTTAAATACTTTTTTTGGATAATTTATAATTAATTTTGTGTTTTTAATATTAACAGGTATAATTTGAATAAGTTTTATTTTAAATTGACCGACAACAAAACAGCCACAGCACATATAAGAGCACAATAAACCAATTTAATAAGTAAAATATACAACAGCTGGAATAGTCATGTCGCCCTCTTTGGAGACCTTAGAGTGGAAAAGTCTTTCTAGGCGAAGGTTTTATCAGTAAAGCCTTTGAGTGTTTTTTGTTGTAAGAAGTAATTTGGTAAGGTTTTATAAATCGCAATCCTTTCAGTGAACTTAAATAAACTCCCATACTTTGGATTTTATAAATCAAATGTAGCGATTTTATAATATTTGTTTCGGTGAAGAGAACGTTGTTAAATTACTATTTAAGGCTAGCTAATTAACGTCTGTCACAATTTCATATACTGTAAAATTGACTGCGAACATATCCTTTCAGAAAATATTGAGAATAATCAATCAGTCTCTAGAAGCCAATAAACCCTTTAAGTAATTGGCGAACTCTACTTTAAACTCTCCTGTTGCAAAGTTTTGCCATGCCATTGAACACTAGGTTGTAAGTTTTTTATTTATTTACCATTCAACGGTTGTTTCACATTGAGATTTACTTTCTAAATTCAATTTATAAATCCAAAATATTTTAAAGTAACACTTTTGAAATGTATTTTTTTTTTTTTTTAATTGGATTAAAATACATTTGTTGCTAACATTTTGTATTAGAAATACTTATAAATGGTTTAAGATTGATCATCGGAATACAAACTAATTAACAGGTGAAAATATAACATACTACATGGTTTTAATACTAATGTTTACAATACTATTCCCACACAATATAAAATCATAAGTTTTTAATTAAATTTATTCTACCGTCATAAACTTTTATTCATCTAAACCATGAAGTAAATGTTTGTTTGTTTTTAGGGAAAATAGAGCCAACAAGATATAGTCCCACATAAATATTTTAAAAGGCAAAAACATCAGCGTTTCTTCAGTTTGGATTTGAACTGGGAACCTTAGGCTTTGGAGTCAAATACCCTAACCCCTCAGCAACAAGGCTACTTCCTTCCTACTGTATGTGAGAAGCGGTAAGTACATTTATACGTATTTTACACTTATAATTCCTATAATTTTGGAATATGAATACAGTATTTCGTGCATAAATGCAGACTGTGAAATTCCCTTTGATTAAATATATTATGTTACTTTTGATTTTATATTACATCCAGAAAAGTTTACTCAATAAACGCAACTTATAATTACTATACATTATATTATATGCAACTAATAATTATTATACGTAATATTACACGCAATTAATAATTATTATACGTTATTATTATAAGCAACTTATAATTATTATACGCAACTTATAATTATTATACGCAACTTATAATTTCTTACTATACGTTATTATTATACGTAACTAATAATTATTATACGTTATTATTAACCGCAACTAATAATTATTATACGTTATTATTAAACGCAACTAATAATTATTATACGTTATTATTAAACGCAACTAATAATTTTATTATACGTTATTATTAAACGCAACTAATAATTATTATAAGTCGCGTTTACTGAGTAAACTTTTCTGGATGGTATCCTCAGGCTCAAGTATTCAGGCTACACTTTACACAATATATAACATATCTTGTATCTTGGGTAAACTCAGAAAAACGAGAAATCATAAAACATAAAATTAACATACCGTAAATAAAATATTGAGCTTGACTTGTACGATAATTTTTAGAATAAAACTTGAACTCATAACCTCACAAATAATATTTTTATTACTTTCAACGAAAATTTCACCATCTTATGTGATGCACGAACTACGATAGGTGTACGTAATTTGATTATTGTAATTCGTGTATCCTAAAGATGGCCGTTGAAACGTGATTGAGCATTGAAACGTATTGCTTGTTAGAGTCTGTAATCAAGTTTTGGTATATCGCACACAAACTATAATGTTGTACTATAAAAAAAAAAATAGTCTCAAAAAGAGTGCGCTTTTATAGAAACATTTCCCCCTTATATAATACAGGTATTATATTTTGTTGTGCAGGAAGACACGTTGAACAAAATTAGCAGCAAAGGCCAATTTCGAAAATTTTGTAATTATTTACCATTGTCAGTGTATTTTATAAATAAAGTGTGTTATATACTTTGGCAAATGGTAAAACTCGTTCTCTAAAATGATCCAGCAGTCTCCATTAGAAACTGAAATTAAATGAACGAATAAATCTTGAAACTTTCAACAGATAAAGTTCCTCAGGGAGTTTGTATAAGTCATATCGTGATTATAAACTGTGTGCTAACTGGTAACTTTCTATTCAGATTCAATTAGATACCTCACCATTTATTAAAACTGTATCGCTATTATTGAGACTGATTTCGATGACACATTAATGAACGTATATTAGCAAAATAATCTGTTTAAATACTTGGATTCTACTCAAAACCGTATCTTCAGAATATAAGACATTATATTTTGTTGAAATTCCAATGCCCCAAAAGGCATATTTTGGATGGGAAGAGTTTTTTTTTAATAATTTGCCAATGTGAACATAGGTCGAGAAAAATATAATTTTAAAGATTTTTCAATAAGCAGCCCTAGTCCTAAATTTGTGTGTGTTCTTAAACTGTTTTATTCTACAAACATTACTAATGATAGATTGCCCAACTTTGGCAGTATTTTTTTTTTTATTAATTCGGAGAGAAGAGCCTGTAATTGTTCACTATTGTCACTGTTGTTTTCAAGGAAAACTATAATCATTATTAATTTAATACAAAACGTTAGATTTATATGAAAAACAAATTGTTGTTCAACCTTAAACATTATTAAACTGAAACCGCCGGGATTTCATTTGAAACAGTTTTAAATAAATTGTATTACGAACAAACATTTCCATATCGTCTCGACTCTCGTTATAAGGCTGTAAGCGGGATTAGGGAGATGTATAGAATCTATTTAGTTTAATGGAGTACGTGATTTGCTTTTCAGTGGATTACATTTATTAAATTTTATCTTTATAACAGGATTTAAAAGTTATTGAGCAAACAATGTCAAACATCATTTTCCACCACAAATTCCTTGAATAAATCGCACAGCATTTTATGACTATTCATTATTATTAATACACAAAGTTTAATTAATTTCTCAAGTTTCTTACAAATTATTAACAGCATTGTAATTACAATTAACGTTGAACTTAATTTCTGAATTCAGATTAGAAAAAAGGATTTGGAATATTCAACCAGGATTGTTAAAACTAATGATTAATTGTTGAATTATTTTGGTGATAATGAGAATATAGTTACACTAATAAATATGATGAAAACGTTTATGGATGATTGTTCATTAATAGTTTAAGAACTAGTTACTACTTTCACTGTTTGTTTATGTCATGATTTCATTCACTGATGAAATATTAAAGATAGAGTCACTGGATACTTTTTAATGTGATGACGTTATAAGTTATATATATCAGTAGACGCGCACCACCTTGTATAAAACAAACAACGAACTGAGGCGATATCGTACCTATAATAACTGCAGCCCGCCTACATGGCGGTGAGTGTTTAAGTTAGTTTTCATGTCCGCCGTCATCGTACCGATATGGGGCCAGTCGCGTGTAGGTACAACTGTGATGACAGCCAATCTGAATTGCAATCTTTCAATTATACAGCGCATCATACAATGTTTCTTGTTACAAAAATAAAAAATAAAGTTGTGTATTTTGTGGGATATTTAAAACAGAGTAGGCCTATATGTTTGATAACGCAGTACCCTTACAACCACGGGATGAAAACAGTCTAAAAATTCACAAATTATGTTTATTTTTTTTACAAAAACATTATTGCAAGAAACCATAAACTCGTTACATTTATAGGTTTGTATAAGAAAACTTTACAACTGATTTTAGGCGGTATTAAATTATCATACTGTAGATTTTAATTAACTAACAGGGTTTATTTTACCATCCAACCATTCTGTCATGAATAGGATGTTGTAATTTAAACTAAGTTATGCATCAAAGGACAAACTTTAAGATTAGAGTCGGCCTTTGGCATCAAGATGAAACTTTAGAATCTTGACTAACAAAGGGTTCTAGAAAGGACAATGGAGAGCAATACAAATAATTATAATAATTTATTTGAGCATCGAACTTTGGCACATTATAAATTTAATGAAAGCTGTTAAAAGAGGCTATTTATATAATATGGACTTAAACTATTGACCGAAGGTACTTGCTAGAACTCCATTTTAATGATAAAACAAACAGACAATAATTAGTAAATTATATAAAATTGTATTGAGTCTTGCCGACATATAGAAATATAGATATTTTGAAAGAGAACAGTTACTTGGCTTAGAAACAAAAGTAAAGACAAATTGTTTGGCAGGGCGCGAGTGACCTATGGTTATAGGGCAGACAGTAGTTTCAGCAAAGGCGAATTGGACATACATTCTACCTTATAATTTAGTACAAGGTTGAAGTCTTAACAAAATAATTTCTAACATTTCTAATGGATTTAATTTTCTAAATTCTTTATTGAGATGTAGACTCTTAAAATTAACATATGTAATTGTAAAAATCTGATACTAAATGAGTTATTAAATGGCGTGGAATCAATACATTTGTAAAGTTAGTTATGGTTGGGATTTAATTGGAAATGAAAATTCACTATGATCCAGCTTTTTAATGTAAGAGCAATTTAGGGAAAATTTTAGTAAATTGTAAGTAGGCTGCATATTTTAACATTGCATAACAAGCAAAACAAGTGGTGTATGTAACTGACAGTCGTTCTAGAAACATAGCATTTCTCAGATATTTTTTTAAATAGTTTGATTTACTTTCTAGGTATATTAAATGTTGATCTATGCACGTTTATTTCTTTAATCGTGTATGTAATTTTTTCTGGCTCACGCAAGGGTCCCAAGGTTTGTAGGCTCTCCCTGAGGCCCCGGTTGCACTACGGATTTAGTTTATTTCAGAAAACATTTTACAAAG
The DNA here is from genome assembly GCA_018207615.1 of Philaenus spumarius. NCBI lineage: Eukaryota > Metazoa > Arthropoda > Insecta > Hemiptera > Aphrophoridae > Philaenus > Philaenus spumarius. Next base: position 780,252 of record JAGFPH010000233.1, on the reverse strand, counting down.
TTTTGAAACATAAAGCATCTAGATTTCAAGGGTTAGTTTAGATCCTGCATCTCCCAGACAAGCCAAGTTTGAATTCGAACCAATACCTTTAGCGCCCTAGTATTGGTAAGCCTTTTTATGTAGACAATAATAACTTTATAATAAATCTTGTTCTCAAATTTGTTTCTTTTTAAAACTATGCACTATAAAATAATAAACTCGGGTTGGATTGTGAATGCTAATTCTTAGCATTTTCTTTATAGTGTTTGTCTTTTACCTGCACATAGTTCTCATTTCTACACCAGAGATCGTAAAATTACAAATATTAGATAACCTCTCAATAGTAATTTTGATCATATGCCCAACACGAATTTCCTAAATCTTCTGCACGCCGAGAGTGATACAGGTATTGGTCGAAATGTTACTTTTATATGTAGTACTCTTTTACCGGCATAAAATACGAAATTCCCATTTTAAAACGTTTTACATAGGCAGAACGTTTTTGGCGAATTACGTCACTTAGGCTGAGTTGCACCAACCAGGATCAGTTTTGATCTAGGATCAAAGTTGTATTTGATCCAGGATCAACTACTTTGATGGGTTGTTTCTATTGCACCATACCTGGATCAAATAATTGATCCAGGATTTACTGATCTAGGTATTTGATCCCGGTTGATGCAACCCAGCCTAAAAGATCCTAAATTTTTAGTTTTTATCATGTTTGTTAAGCGAAATTTTACTAAAACACATACAAACATGACATTTATGTAGGAGATTTATAGAAGTTCCTATCAGTATGACTAGGTTTAAATCTGATATTTTAGTGACATTATTTACTTCAGACGCTGTATAATAGTAATTATCCCTCACAGAAATACAAATATCTTATCTGAACAATTTGGCAAAAACGAGGTAACTGAAAGTAAACAGTTTAGTATACAGATATAAAACACATCTCTGTTTTACTATTGCGCTTTCGTATCGATCAACATATCTCACAGGCAACATCTGTGTCCGATGTATCAGTAAAAAACCTGTTACTTTTATAGCACCCTCGTCATGTGTGTTCCTATAACGTCAAACGATAGCTGCACTTTATACGTCAGAAATTATTTGTGTTGTAAAGCAAAGTATATCATACAAAAATAAACCATATAGAAACAATTGGTTTTAATAAAGTAGAGTTTAACAGGATAAAATCAATTGTTTCAATGTGATTTATTTTTTCATGATATAATTTGAAAATTAGTAATACATTTTTATTAATTTTCGATCAAATAAGATTAAAGAAAAAGCCCGATTAGCTTGAAATTAACTTAAAGCCCAACACACATTTTTATAATTTTGTACTGTATGTACTTCTATTTTTTATATGTAAATATATATATTAGAAATTGTTTCGGGAGAGAGCCCGTAAAGGAGCCAGATGAGGAGTAAAACAGTTTGGTGGTGCAGGGCGAGGAAAGGAAGGGTTAGCTGTGTCTCGGGTAAGGGAGGACAAATTTGGCATCGTTATACTTGCTTATAATATTCGTCGTATAAATAAAATTGGGGAATTCAATTTATTGCCAATCAATTTAACACAAATCCTAAACCTTTCCGATACATGGACAACAGCATTAATGGCATTTTACTTTTAATACTATACATGGCTATAAACTGATAACTTGTTTTTCTCAGAAAAACAATTTAGGACGTGGAGTTTCTATCTTGGTAAAAATTGGTTAACGCCGAACAAATTGATAAATTAAATATTTGAAGTATGGAATCTTTTTGAAATTTCAGCATTTGAACTGATGAAAGATGATTCTTACTCTATCACACTGTTATGTATTTATAGAGGTCCTAATAATGAATTTAAAAGATTGAAAATTTGATGAAATACTTACAATTTTTGTACAGAGAAATAAGAAATCACGGTTTGTTTATACAGGTGATTTTAATTTTGACTTCTTAAAGGTCTGCTCGTGTAAACGAGAAAGCAACCGGAAACGAAAGCGCTTCTCACTATATCCCTATCTAAACAGGGCAATTTCTTGCAGCTGAACGCTTTGACATTGCCTCATTTCAAACCATTTTATAAGCCTATCTTTTGTAATCGAGTGTTAAACAAAAAACTGAATATTCTTTTTAAATTTCGGATTCGGCTTGCAAATTATTTTTCATTATACATTTTTTACTGTGTTAGGAAAAATATTCAAACTTTGTACTTACAAAATGTCAATTACATAACAAATCAAAAGCATTTAAAAAAAGACTAAAGTGCAAAACGGATGCGTATTGTGGCTGTGCTTAAAATGAGACCTTGCAAACAATTTTATGATAAAAAATAAACGAAATAAATGGTTTGAAATTTAACATTGCTCTTATAAGATAAAAATTCAAGATAGCAGCCACTACAGCAGACCCTTAAGGGTCGGCTCTAGTAAAACAGAAAGCAACCTGCGACTCCTTATAGCGGCGGTAGGTTACGCGAACATTGCTCATCCTAAATCCTTTTAAAACCCGCAATT
>JAGFPH010000233.1:741635-765209 GCA_018207615.1 Philaenus spumarius | reverse complement strand
GTAAGTTAGTTGTAGAGTAAGTTAGTTGTAGAGTAAGTTAGTTGTAGAATAAGTTAGTTGAAGAGTAAGTTAGTTGTAGAGTAAGTTAGTTTTAGGGTAAGTTATTTGTAGAGTAAGTTAGTTTGTAGAGTAAGTTAGTTGTAGAGTAAGTTAGTTGCAGAGTAAGTTAGTTGTAGAGTAAGTTAGTTGTAGAGTAAGTTAGTTGTAGAGTAAGTTAGTTGTAGAGTAGGTTAGTTGTAGAGTAAGTTAGTTGTAGAGTAAGTTAGTTGTAGAGTAAGTTAGTTGTAGAGTAAGTTAGTTGTAGAGTAAGTTAGTTGTAGAGTAAGTTAGTTTGTAGAGTAAGTTAGTTGTAGAGTAAGTTATTTATAGAGTAAGTTAGTTGTAGAGTAAGTTAGTTGTAGAGTAAGTTAGTTGTAGAGTAAGTTAGTTGTAGAGTAAGTTAGTTGTAGAGTAAGTTAGTTGAAGAGTAAGTTAGTTGTAGAACTAATTTGATCAACTCGTCTGTTTCAAAACTGGCATGTTTAAAGTTTTAAATTATAAAAAACTAAGAAACCGTAGTGGAAATAACATTTCGAAATGGATTATATGATTAAATTGATTATTTTTCTGAAATTATTTATTTACCTTACTCGGTACCATGTGACAGTTTAGGTCTATAGTTTAAAACGCACATTATTTGTTTTACAAAATAACTAGGTAACATAAATAATCCCAACTAGGGTGACCAATGGCCAACTCATGCTAATGTAAGACAAAGTTCGAAATAGACACGATCAACCCCAAGTGTTGTAATTTCACCAATACTATTTAAATAATCAACAACCAATTCACTCTTCAATTCGAATTATTGGGGTTGGAAATATTTATTTCTATCTCTGTCCTATATTAGCTATTTATAGGTAACCGATGAATCGTCATTTTCGAGAAAATATCAGAGTATACAATAATCAATTTCCATTGGCTTAGGCATGTGTCTCCTCCGGGGTGGAGCTCTTAGTATTATTATACACGATAGAGGCAAGAATAGGAATTGTATACGAAATAAATAAATAATTAATTAGTTCTAAAAAAAATTTATATACAGGCTATACGGGAACAGCTTTATGTTTTTGTAACCATTGCAGATTACCTTTAATTTGATGTACAACTCGACTTATGCTCCTATATAATATTTTCGTCCGACTCCCTGCGGGCCGCCTACTAAGGTAATACAATACAACTTTATTGCTTTAAAGTACAGTGTACATAAGCAAGATGTTGACCATTTACAAAAATAACATATTTCATGACATTGTTCGTTCTTTTCCTTAGTTTACTCTAATTAAAAACTTGTTTGGTGTATTTATGATACTTACAAAATTATTTCAATATAACTATAACACGAAACACAATTTCAGATACTGAAATAACACAAAATTATACAAACAACAACAATATCAGTACATTTACACATGAGTTAGTTATTTGAAGATATTTACTAAACTAATTTATTACATTAAATTCAAAATGGATTTCCTAAGTTTTAGGCTATACACAACAAAAAGGTAGACATTTTTCATGGCCTGTACTGAGTTTGAAGTTAAAATTGACTCTATATTATATAAATGATGCATACAATTGGAATTGTTTAAATATTTACTTCTAAAAAGATTATACCCTTCACATTCCAACAAAAGGTGAGTTATAGTGTCATTTCCTGTTACACATTGCCACGCGCAAACCTCTCTTTTTCGGGATCGCAAGGTTTTCGCCCCACGTTCGGGAGCCACTTGCCACGCGCAAACCTCTCTATTTCGGGATCGCAAGGTTTTCGCCCCACGTTCGGGAGCCACTTGCCACGCGCAAACCTCCCTACCCTCTTAATTTATTCAATAAACACAACCTTTTGTTGTTAACTTTAACACTTTCCCTCATCAAATAACACCCAAGTGTTTTCAGGCCTTATTTGACGTTGTTCCGTTGTACTACCTACCCCGTTAGAACAATTTGAGAGGTTTGGCGAGGGCAAGAAAAGGAAAACTTTTTGTTTCCTATTCTTAAGTTTTTTAAATTTAAATTAGTTAGACCTTTTTTGTCTTTTGTGTAGTACACTAGCTCAATTCTAGACTCTTTTTCGGGATCGTTCCCTTTGGAGTTAAATTTGTAGTGATCCGTGAATAACTCACCTGCTGACTTAATTACCCTAGAGCACTGAATGGTTTTAGGATTAATTTGGTTGGATTTGTAAATTATATATTCAAAAATTTTCTACTGGAAACTCAAAAACGATTTATTAATTAACATAAATCCATTAACTTTGAAACAACAAATTATTATTTTCAAAAACACAATGAAATTTATTAATCTTTAACTTATAATTACATATATTGAAAAGTAGCAAAGTGATTAATTAATTTATTAATTAAAATTTGTATATTAATGATTATATTATTTACATACGACGATTTGCCATTGTGAGTAATGAAATTTACTAAACGAGTTTACTTTATTCAATTTCCCCAGAATCTACTTGAATTTATTTATTTAGTTTATTTTAATTTATTTATTATTTTGTAAAAAAGGGATTTATTTAAAATTATAAGTAACAATGATCGTTTGCCACTTACAGAACACAAGAAGTTCGACGCGTAATTCCTTCTGTCGATTTCCAGCGATTTAAAGTTGTTCTCCTTGGTCCCCAGAATGGTTTCTTCGGCTTACAGATGTCTTCTCCTAGACTTAATTAAAGTTGTCCTCTCCCAGTTGATTGTAGTATCTTTTGGCAAGATAGGCCGTTTATATGGATATTCTTCTCCCGAAATTATCACGACCCGACTTAGCTTTAGGCCGGAGCTAGAAACGTAAGGCACCCCGAGAACTGATCGCCCTTTGACTTTCTCTAAGTACCCTCGGAGCTTGGTCAGATGTCTTCTCGTCGGCGTTCCGTGCTAAACTGATGTTAAAGGGGATGCAGGCTTCTATCGTCGACTTTTTACTTGTCAAACCAGCATCTTCCTCTATGTAACAAGAAATCCTGGTTTCTTGCTTTAGAAATATATTCTTTGGTCTTAATATATTTCCTGATTTATTTGATGAATTTTAGTGCCTTTATTTCCCATCGATTAGGCCTAATTTAATTATTATCTTCATTTATTGAATTTCAATGTTTTGCTCTTCGTAGTGGATCCGGTGACGTCACTTCCCCTCGCAGCCTAGGCCTTGTGTGCCTGTATGAACTTGTCGATTGACAATTTTTGCATTGATTTCACCCAAACTCTATAACTTCTTTTTGCGTGGTCGGATTTTGATTTTGTTGACTTCTATGGATTGGTTGACGTTTTCTGGTTTCCCTGGAATTCGAATGGTGTTTCTACTCCTCTTCCTTCTTGAGTTATAGACTTCGTTAGTTTTGCTTAAATTTTGAAATTTATTTCCTGTAAATTTGAAATTTTCCATTTTTTCTTGCTTGTATCCTCTTCGGTTGGTCTTGAAACGCTTAAATCTGGTGTTGGTTTTTTGATAGCTTGTTTGGTTGTCTAGTTATTCAGCTTGTTGTTACTCTAATTGCCTTCGTTTGGTTTTCGGCGTCTCATTCCCCCCCTTTAAAGCTCTTTTCATATCTCACATGGCATTACAATTGATTACACATACATATACTCTATTTTATCAATATTTTCCTTTTATTATTCTCCCTTGTATTTATTTTGAATTAATAAAACATTTTTATTAATTTATTTTATTTTTACAAAACTATTTATTTATTTATATTGAACTTCGGCTTGATTATGCCCTATTATTGACTCTATTAAATGCTATTTTTTATGATTTAATTACATTTGAACTTTATGAGTTATTGGCCTTTTTATGCCCAAGAATGACTTTACACTTTATTTTTTAGCTATAAAACTTTATAACTTTATATTTTTTATTACTTTATTTTCTTAACCCTTTTTAACTCTACAAATGACTCTACTTTGTTTTTGGATTTTATTTAAATTCTGCAAAATCGATTTGTTTACGCTTACATTTTTGTCTATAACTTTTTAACAAATTATCATAACAAAATTATTTTTATTACTCCTTGCTTATTTAACTCTCCTTTTAACATAAATCTAATAATAACAACTTTTTTTTATAAAATTACAAACCCCTATCTTTCAATGTTGATTCATTTCTACCAAATTTAGACAAGACTGGACAAGTCAATTCCTGTCAGGTCCTGCAAGGTTTTGGCTTGGTCTTGTCGCTAATGCATACGTCATAGTCTGCACTTATTCAACTAACACAATTTCAAAAACTATTACTAAATACTATTTTCACATTGGAAACTACTTTTTTATCTTAATTTTGGGCTTTTCTGACACCCTTTGGCTTTAATCCTTTGTTATTTTGACTTTGAATTTATTTTAATTAATGTAATTAATTAACCCCAATTGGATCGGTCAATTGGCCGTTCCAACATATTGGGCATATTTCACTGGGGTTAAAGCTATAGTTGTCTTTTTGTAATATTAATCTATTATATTTCTTGCCAGCAAGACGTAACTGAGTTATAATTCTAAGTATGTATAAAGGACAATTGTCTTCAAAGTACGTTTCACAGGGGGTTAAGCCGCTTATATGTCTGTAGTAATCATTAAATCTTGAATTTAAAACGGACTCAATGTCTAAGCATATTAAATTGTTCTTGAATTTTGCAACTAAATCTTTTCTTGAATTGATTACTTCCCAGTGGTTTTGATTCTTCCAGATATTTTCTGCTCCAATCCTTTTCAGCTTGCATCTAAGCCAGGTAACCCAATTGTATGGGACATCCTGTGAGGAGATAGAGGCAAGTTTGAGGTAGCACAGCCTTGGCAAACTATCATTATTCATTTGAAGCAGTGCAGTCCACCAGTTTAACATTTGTTTAAATACTTGAAGTTCTAGATGCACTCTGCCAGTCTCAATTCTCACATAAGCATCTGGCGTATTTCGAGGAAGGTGTAACAATCGTTTTAGGAAAGTCAGCTGTACTCTTTCCAGAATGTTTACATATGGTGGTGCCCATGTTTCGCTGCAGTATTGTAGAATGCTGACTACCAGTGAGTCAAAAAGTTTACAGTTGGCATTCCAGGAATCTGAGTGTCCCTTAAATATTATCTTATTTAGTTCTGGAAGTGCAGCAAAGCCTCTTGATGAAATATTAATTGCTGCTTTTCTGAATTTGCCAGAGGAGGAAAATGTTACGCCCAAATATTTCTGTTCATTAACAATTGCAATTGATTCATTGTTATAAAAAAGCTGTTTAAGTTTTCCAGGGGTTTTTCCTTTATGAAAAATCAACGCTTTTGTTTTCAAAGGATTGACCTCCAAACCATTATCATCAAAGTATTCTTTTAAAACAGCCAGTTTACGTTGTGCATCAGACCAGGAATGAGACAATATGATGATATCATCGGCATAAAGAAACATTAATACTTCTCTCTTCTCATTAATACTGATTCCTGTTAAGCCTTGAGACTGGAAGAAGCTTACTATGTCATACAAAAACAAAATAAATAATGTCGAGCTGAGAACTTCCCCTTGCAACACTCCAGATGTTACTTTAAAGCTATTGGATAATGTTCCTTCTTGGTCGATTGAGACAGTAGCAGTTTCATAGAGGTTTTGTATAATTCTTGTCAGCTTACCACCCAGACCCAATTTGTGTAGCTTAGACCACAGTTTATTGTGAGGAACGCTATCAAATGCTTTCCGCAAGTCTACGAATATACCATACACTTTTCTCCTTTTTATTCTGAGATGAATGTTGACAACAGATGATAGACAAAATACTCCATCCCTGCAACCTCTTCCATTTCTGAATCCTAACTGTTCTTCAGGGAGTAACTTAAATTCTTCAATAAATTTCACAAGTCTATTAGAAAGTATTTTGGTAAATATTTTGACTATGGAATTTACTAAGGCTATTGGGCGATAGTTATTGGGATCATTGGTATCACCTTGTTTAAATATCATTTTTAGTTTGATTTTACCCCATTTTGCAGGTATATCTTCATTATCCCAGACTACATTGAACAGATTGAGTATATAATGGATCCATTTAGATGGTAGGTACTTGAAACATTCGTTAACAATGCCATCAACGCCGGGCGTTTTGTTGTTTTTTGTTGTTCTGATACTGTCCAGCAGCTCATCCAATGAGATATTCGAATCAAGTATTGGGTGGGTTAAATTAAGAAAATGCTTTTCTACAACAAGGTCACTTCTGTATATGGAATCCAACATTGTTTCCCATCTTGCAATGTGTATTGGGCATTGTGCAAAACGCTTTCTCCTTAATGAATTTATAGTTGTCCAAAAGTCCTTACTGGAGTTAACTAGACGTATTTTTTGTTTTATATTTTCATAGAATAATTGCTTAGTCGTCTTAATTAAATGTTTATATATTTTTTTTGATTGAAGATACAAGTTTAGAGATCCACGTTCAAAGTTTAGGTTTTTACATGTTTTAAAAGCTGATTTCAATTCTTTCTTAGTCATTTTACAATTTGTATCATACCATGGTTTGTTTGGGGCAACCAGGGCTGAATACCTTATTTTACTTTCAACTATCATTCCACTATCTAACATTCCTGTTCCCAAAGCAGACAGAAGATTATCATTAAGTTTGTTTGCATCATTACAGTTAAAGTATATGTGGTCTAAATTTTCCAAGATAGCACTATACAAAGACAAATATACATCGTTACGATTTATTTTTTGAACTATTTTATTATGGTTGGGTTTCAAGGTGTAGTTATTCTCATGTTGTTTATTAAGCCAAAGCACACTCATTAAATGATCACTTGACTCACATACATTAGTTAATTCAAAGTCATTGATATATTCAGTCATCAATGAGTTCACCCACACATGATCAATCACACTACATCCATGATTACTTATAAATGTGAAAGATGCTGTACAATCTGATACAGATCTACCATTACATATAAAGAGCCCATTGCTTTCCATAATTGGCACCAGCATGAAACCACGATCATTAACTATTAAATCCAAGGAATTTCTTTGTCCAGTCATAGTCGAATTTAGAAATATTTCATCATCGTGACAATTTAAGTTACCTATTCTTGCATTAAAATCTCCACCTATAACAAGTCCATGATCAGGGAATCGAACAATTATATCAGCCTACTAAGGTAATACAAAAAATTATAATTGTTCCAAAAAATAGTTTTTTCGTAGAAAAGCGATGTAAAAAGTTTTGTTGCGTAATCTTCAATGGTTACAAATATAACGCAATTCACAAACTTTTGAGACACCCTGTATCTGTAATGAAAATAACAGTCTTAAAGCTAAATTTAATAGAAACTGTTGCAATGCACATTCAGTTAGTAGTTTATTATTATTTTACTAACCAATGAAGTGTATATTATCTTTTTGTATGTTATAATTATATCACAAAAGTAGCAATTATCTGTCATAACCAAAACTATTAGTAAAAATATTATATGATATATCATTATGTAGGTAAACATTAGCCTGAACCAGGATACTCGCTTGGGTATAAAGATATAAAACACATCCCTGTTTTACTCGAAGTATCTCACAGCTGTGACTGATGTATCAGTAAAAAAACCTGTTACTTTTATATCACCCTCGTCAAAAACATTCGTCATTTGTTTTCCTATAACTTAAAGTAATAACTGCACTTTATATATTAAAAACATAATTTGTATAATATACATTATTACAGCTATTTATGTTGTGATATTTATATTTAATATAATAGTAACAATCGAATACTGATCAATTATCTTATTTCAAACTAATAATTTATATTTTTTTAAATTTCTGTTATATATTTTTTTTATAGATAAGCTGACGCTGCCTTTATTGGTACACCAAAAATAAACAATCTTGGATACGTTTTTTTAAATCAATTTATTTCTTTAAATAATACATAAGTTACATATATTATATATTATACTAAGGAAAAATGCCTAAATTGGCCTAAATTAAACAATTAAAAAGAATTTAAACATTATCATGTTGATCTGAGACAATCTACTAACAAAACAGCTATTATTAGGGTGACAAAAGACGTTATCCCTTCCAAACTTCATAAAACAAGATGTTATCATTTATGTTGAAGTTAAAAATATATTGGACCTTAGACAAGTAGTTCAGACAATATGGGTACATATCAGACAATGAGGGAATGAGGGAATGGTGTATATCTGTAAGTAGATAAGATAACCTGCTCTGCTGCTTCCTTTCCTAATTCAAACAGCCATCCATTAATAAGCATTTTAAACAGACGTAGCTTGCCCGGAAGATTTTCATACAAAACTTGTTCTGTATAATGCGAGTTAGTGACAGAAAACGTTTTTATTAGCTTGTTAGACCTTATGCTGAAGACCTTTGAAGAACGCGTTAAATGTTCATGATCAACTTTTACGAAAATGATATAATTTTGAAATATATAAATTGCCAGGGTTCTTAAAAACAATTGCCTTACACGCAGTACTTTGAAAGTATAAAAAACAGCGTTAGAGTAAAAACTTCGACTATTTTTCAAAGCCGTTTTTAATATTGCCTTCTAAATTAAATTGAGTGGCTCAAGAATCGAACTGAAAGACCCGCCCCAAGCTATTACCCCCTCCATAAGTAAAGACTGGCAATACGTGTAATACGAAAATTTTAATTTGTGAAAATCAAGAATGTAGCTAAGTTGCCTGAGAACATAAAATTAATTTTGTAGTTTTTTTGTTTGTTTTAAAACCTGTTCAGTCCATTTCATTCTCTTATCGAATATTACTCCTAGATCTGATATTTATAGGACTTGACTCTTTCTATGTTTCTACATAAACATGTATTATTAAGATAATCACCAAATGTGTGCAATTTTAAGCTATTATTGTCGAAATATGTATTTGCCCTTAGTGATGAGGGTAGGAACTTAGTTTTAGAGACGTTAAGTGATAAAAGGTTTTGATCAAACGACTTTTTCACGTCCGATATCCCTTTGAGAGCTTTAGTTTCAACATCTTTCCAATTATAGCCTTCAAATAAATTGGCTGTATCGTCAGCAAACTAGGGGCTCCACACATCTACTGACCAATGCAAACATATTAAGTTGTCTACATTAGTACTGGGTTTTGAAGCTGCCCACGGTACACCTAATTAGATTTGGACGGGTGTGTGAGAGGTTGTTGTTTTGTTGTGATTGCTTTGTGGACTTAACCTCTTCTGTGGAATCCTCGACACGAAGACCATTTAAAAAATAATAAATTAGCATTCATTGTGTGCCTTTTTAGAAACATATTTTGTGTTTTTAGGGTAGCATTTACAATGCGCCTCCTCGCCAAATTCTTGTTCGTAGAAGACATTTTGTTTCTTTTCAGTAGCTTACTTACTAAATAATGTGTGTATAATATTGTTCTATATTTATAATAAATTAGGCTACATAGTCTGCCCTTTAGGTTGTTAAGAATAATAAACTGATTATAAATTTGCTAAGTTGGTGGCTTTGGCAATGAACGTAAGAGCAACAAACATGTGTTGATAAGATTTTGATGATCCGAATCAGCTGTTTCATAAGAGTTATAGGTCTGGCAGTGAATCCCCAAATGTTCAGTAACTTTTTCAAATCAAAATTAGTAAAATTCTTTCTAAGTGTGCGACTAGGAAATAACATAAAATTTCGCATTTATATCCAAGTAGTTTTTGCTCTACGTCGATTCTACGTCATTCAGTCAGGACAAAGCTGCTTTTGTTGTAAGACCATATTTTACTGTTTTAAACACATTTTTAAATACTAATCTTTTGAGAGACTCGGGTACCTTTTGTATTTCAATTTACATGTTTATAGTTAAACATTTTATTTATAGCTAAAAATTTATAATATATTTAAAAGTGTTGCTTGAGTAATATTTTTTAACTGATAACATAACTCATTTTTCCACGCTTAAACGTGAGCTTTGTTGGTTTCTGAAAGTAATATATGCTTTTGATTTAAAGATTTTGAAAAAAAACTATTTTTTTATTAATGTTTATTACCACTATAATTTTCTCTGCAATGAAAACAGACAATGCAACACTTTATATTTATTCTAGGGGCATTATTCGGCTGCGTTACAATAAATCACTTTAGATTGACGAAAAATAATATTCATAAGTTAATGCTGTATACAAATATACATAAATTCTGTGAATTTTCTATCAACAGAGTTTGAGGCACTGATTACTTTAAATTATAAAATATTTTAACAAGCATATTCAAGAATATTTACACATTTTGATATTCACAAATATTTACTAAAACAGATATTATAAAAACAGATACTTCATAATATGTAATGTAAAAGCAGAATATTTATTAACAAAGTGCGGGTTGATATAAAGTATAAAGTAAAATTAATAAAAAAAGGAAACTCTTTGAAGTTAGCCTTGATTAAACTTGATCGGCCGTTCGAACAAAATAAATACTCCGCCTCTAGCGTGATAAACCAATAACTGGTCACCTTTATTGAAGTTGTGGTATTGAGCTACAGGTTAGGTATGACATTCAGTGAATGTAAGAGTGTCTGTACATTATATTTTGTATCTGAATCAAATTATGTTTGGGAATTGCAGCGAGCAAGCGAATAAGTTCTTATACATTTATAGCCCAGTCAATGAAAGGAAAAATTAGGCCTTTGGTGGAAGTAATTACTTAAAAGCAGAAATTTTGTCAGATGTTACAATGATATAAGAGGAGTATTTACACAAAAGTCCCCGCCCCTCCACCTCTTGCTTCCCCCCTACCCCTCATTAAAATTCACTTTTGAAAGATTTCTTTATTTTTTAATATCTAAGAGATAAACAGCGATAGAGTCATATTTATTTCGTTATTGTAATCCTTATAATACTATAGCTGTTTATCTCTTAGATATTGACAATATTTTAAAGGCTTTCAAAAGTGAATTTTATTGGGGGAAGGGGGAAGCAAGAGGGGGAGGGGAGGGGACTTTTCAGAAAATATTCAGTCGTGTGCACATTTAGGATAACAAAAATAATACGTCATTAGAAAAAACGTAAGTGTATACACGCGGTATTCTAGCCGTGACAATGGAATATCATATGCCCGCCTATCATATGCTGAAATATCATAAGTAATGAAATCCAAGTTAGGAGTACTTACCTGATTTAATACGCTGATTTAATTCAGTTAGTTACATTTATTTATTTAATAGTTTATAACGCTTTACGTTGATTTAATTTGATTGATTTGCGTGATAGATTACACTTGCATGTATAATGTAAACCATCTAACAGCTGTCATGTTAGTTAAACAAATTGTCAATAGATGGCACCTTTCATTAGAAACCACATGAACTTTTATATGAAAGTTTTGTAATACATTTTTGTAACAAAAACATTAATTTTAAGCTGTTTCTCTTTTTTTCAGTAAGGGGATAAGTTTTAAAATTATGTTTGAATTATTAATTTGTATGAAGAATTAAGGTAGATATGGCATTTAAAAAAAAAAAAAAATATTAATCAAGTGCTTATGTTGGCTTACTTATTTTTAGATATGTTTTGTCTTTGACAACCTTCTTGACATTAATTATTATTTACCGATTGTTTTAGTTTTAATTTTCAAGAACGTATTTTCCATAGTAAATTTATGTAACGAAACAAAAGCACATAACAGATAAATAAATATTTAGGCACCATTTTAAATTGTACATATTTTGTAAAAAAATTATAGGCCTACACATCTTTTTCAAAGTCTAAAACACTTTGAATTGCTTCTCCACTTTGTTAGATATGATGATATTTTTAATGATGGAAAACGTTCTAAGGTTGTGCTATTAATATACCACTTGGGTAAAATTGTGTGTTCATATATTTTCTTTTATGTTAACCATTAGATGTAAATAAATGTAAAGCATATATTTAAAAATTCTCCTTGATCCCGCAGAGTAAATATCGTCTCCTGATTTTATCTGTTACAAATCTAAATATTTGCGGCGGAGTCTTATCTTACCTTATCTTTTTCTTTTATCTCCGGCCTTAAAAACCTTTCAAACTTTTTACGACTTTTTTAAAATATTGATCACCTTCATTGTAAATCACCTTCATAATGTAAGAAGTCGGATGAACGTGATGGGCTACTTTGTAGGTATACATAATTTAAACATAACTTTAAATAGTTTCCAAGTAATCCAACATGAGCTTACTCATTTTAAGAGTATTTGTCTTAAGGCAAAATATTAGTATTAACTCCGACGCAAGTATCTGTGTGCCTGTTTGTGGCATCGTAGCTCCCAAACGGGTGGGCCGATTTTAATTTAGTTTCTGTTTGTTTGATCGAGAGTGTCCTAAACTATGATTCAAGAAAATCTGTTCAGCCGTTCCAGGTTTTACAAAATTGTAATTTATCTATTACCTATGTGTATATCTCCGTTGATTTGTACTTTATACGTAGTAGGTTGCATCCGTTCTGCTGTATCTAAAACGAATGTACATATAGTGCCACCTCTATTATTAAAAACTAGAAAGAGATAATCGCAATCTGATCTAGGGACAGTTATTCCCGACCTCCCACTCCTACCAATCCGTCCAAAAATTTGTAATGGACAGATATGGTTTTTGATGTTTCAAATTGAAGTCCTTTTTAAAAAAAATAAAAATAATGTCTACTCGGAACTAATTTATTACAAAGTTTAATATTTAAAAATAGGAAAAAAAGTTAGAGCATGAAATTAACAAAAGCGAAGTTTACATGATCTCAGAAGGATTTCAAGGAACTCCTTACTTGAAAACTCTTTCACTTTAATTTCTTTACTCGTGGACTGAGAATTGATTGGTATTGTTCTGTGTTTAACGTAAAAATACGCCCAGCAATTTTTATTTGATTTATATAGAAGTTTTTTAAGGGTTTTAATTTGATGAATGGCAAGTCTTATGTGTTTATTGCAATTTGTTGCCATGAAGTGAAGGGAGTTGGAGGGATTTTGAAAATATGGTTTTCCAAAGTTCTCATGAAAAATGCAAAACTGTCCCGAGAACTGATTGTGGACATCATTTTATAAAATAATAACGGTAACTTATAAATGAGCGTAGCAATTTATGTTTTGCGGGGACTGGTTTTTTATATTTTGTAAATACTGTTTCCAAGGTTCCCCACGAACCTTGGAATAACTGCCTCGAGATCAAAGTTGTATATATTTATTTCCATTTTTTAAATAATAGATATGATAAGTTTTAAAAAATGCATCATGTGTGAAAAAGCATATAAGTAAAGTATTTAAAAGTGCACTGGAAAAGATAAAATATAAATAAATAAATTAATAATAATAAGATTACCTTGTTAGGTCCGTCACGTGACTTCTAGTCGTGTATTCCTTACGACATGTTTCGGAGCCGAAACTCCATTATCAAGTTAAAATCACACCGAAGAGATCGTCGCACATTAAAATAAATAAAACATATACACACATACACACTTACATATCACACCAACACATAAATACAATATCGCGCTTGACATAAACTTAGGTGCGCAACCTATCATTGTCGGTATTCAACTCAAAAGAGTATTCAACCGACAATGATAGGTTGCGCACCTAAGTTTATGTCAAGAACGATATTGTATTTATGTGTTGGTGTGATATGTAAGTGTGTATGTGCGTATATGTTTTATTTATTTTAATGTGCGACGATCTCTTCGGTGTGA
Organism: Philaenus spumarius; assembly: GCA_018207615.1. NCBI lineage: Eukaryota > Metazoa > Arthropoda > Insecta > Hemiptera > Aphrophoridae > Philaenus > Philaenus spumarius. The sequence goes on along the minus strand of JAGFPH010000233.1, from coordinate 751,519 downwards.
TTTTAACTTGATAATGGAGTTTTGGCTCCGAAACATGTCGTAAGGAATACACGACTAGAAGTCGTATGACGGACCTAACAAGGTAATCTTATTAGTATTAATTATAATAGTGACTTGGTACCACAAACATGCTAATCAAAATAAATAAACTCACAAACCACTAGAAGAATATTGTTTCTATTTGTTTAATTAAATATCCTTCTGTATTATCGATACAATTTTAATAACTTTTTTAGGGCATTTGTGAAGTGACTTGTAGCTTTTATAATTTCATTTACGCGAATACTGCATAAGTTTGTAGTATAATGATATTTCAGTAGCCCCACAATAATAATAATAATATACTTTCTATGAGGATTTAAAATAAAACAAAGTTTGAGCTTGAAGCTGCCAAAACCCATTAATGTATTGAAATAAATTTTAAACAATTATTAAAATTCTGTCTTCAAGTATTGTGTTCTTTTGTAGATTATAACAACTTTTAAATTATGTTTTGATAGTGAAAACATTGATTATACGAACAAAGTATGTTAGTTAATGCAGGATCGTCATTGCTTAAAATAAATGCACATGAAATATTTTATTATTTTATATATTAACATTTTATTGATAACACAAAAGAGTTGGTAGCACAAGACAATTTTATACTTTTAAATGTTTTGTGTAAATTTTGATTTAAAATTGTATTTAATTTGGTTAAAGGATAGCATGGTGATCTTGCGATCAGATTTAGGCACAAAGGCCAACATTTTGTATTACTGATAACATCTGTCAGCTATGTTGATGAAAAGTGCTACATTTATGATGCATCGATAAAGGCCTCATTTGTTTAATGTGTGTCAATAATGTATTCTCGATTTTACCAATTGAATATTTGATGCAATACTGAATAGATGTATAGATGTGTAAAACAGTGATACTTATTTCCATATTGATTAAATTCAATTTTTGTATTCATTTTATATGTGTTATATTTATAATGTTGAAAATACACATGTTTGTTAAATAAACACGGTAGGTTGAGCGTTGCGACTAAAGCTACGCGCACACTGCATCGACCGGACCGGTAAGACCAGGATTTTTATAAAAGTCAAATGCATGGAGGTGCGCGTAGTATACACCATTTAAGTGTATATTAGCCATTTGAGTTTTGATTACTTTGGTGACAAGATGGATGCATTTTTAGGCCTACTTATTTCTTTGTTACAAAATATTCCAGAGGTATATCATATGTGGCATCCGGACTATTTTAATAACTCAAAAAGAGACAACTGCTGGGAGGAAATCGGGGGTATCATGAAGCAATCCTTTAAGTTTCCTTCTTTACCAATATTGTTATCAATCTAGTAGCATTTCATAACCTTAAACTAGTGTGCAATGTCCATAATGTGTATCAACCGAGGTTTATCTGTACTAATATTATAAAGAGGTAAAGTTTTATATTTTATTTGTATGTAGGGGATAATCTATGGAACTACTGATCCGATTGAAACAATAGTTTTACTAATAAAAATCTACACTATCCCTGAGTAACATAGGCTATAAATTCATTTCTATAAAAACCTTTTTTTATTTCAATATTAATAAATTTAGTCGGACAAAATTCATAGGTTAGGCCTAGACTGATAAAAAACACATGTATTTACAATTATTACCATATCAACCAGTTGAATTACAGATATTTGCTCCAAAATTTCCATTAACAGCTGATTTCAAACTTTGAATCAATTATTTTTTATTTCTAGCTTTTAGGTTAGGGTTTAAAAGTGTATACCTGAGCCTTGCTGGTTCTTTTAACCATTGTTATAACTAATGCTATGAAATATACGACACAATTTTATTTTAACATTTAACACTATTTACCATCTTAGCTTTGGGGTTATTATTAATCCTACACCTTAATTATAAAGAAAATATAACATGATTATGTGTATGAAGGTTCCAACGGGGTTGGCGTGCAAAGCACGCAGGGGTTTCCGCTAGTTACTTATAAAGTAGTAATTCAACCATAGTTAGTGACATGATAGGACTGTGTAAAATATGTCATCGGTCGTACCGGTCGGTACAGTGTGCGCACCTCCTTAAAATTGTTCTTTTTGCCGCACCGGTCGGTGCAGTGTGCGCACCTCCTTAAAATTGTTGTTTTTGCCGTACCGGTCGGTGCAGTGTGCGCACCTCCTTAAAATTGTTGTTTTTGCCGTACCGGTCGGTGCAGTGTGCGCACCTCCTTAAAATTGTTGCTTTTGCCGTACCGGTCGGTGCAGTGTGCGCGTAGCTTAACAGTGATAAACTAGGGGGGGGGGCAGAATAATAGTTAATTTATAATCCAAGTACGACCATTCAGATATCTGTTTTTTAAATAATTTAGCTGCATCGTCTATCCTCATTAATGCTTTCATGCACACTTGATGTAGTAAATGCACTAGATATAAATAAATATTGAGCTGGACTTGTGAGAAAGATACACTAAACGCGTGTCAGTGAATGAACTTATTAATTGTGAGACGCTGTGTTCAAGTTGTACTCTATCTAGAGCAGAAATTTTTTCTAAATGACGCAAGTTCCTTCTTATTTCTGTAGTATTTATATGATCCTAGATAAATGCACTCTCTCTTTGTCTAAAGGCTGATCTCTACTTCGTTTGTTTTCCTCACTCTTTCGTTTTTCACCACGTTCGTTGTCTGAATCTGATTCCCTCGAAACCAAGGTTCCTTCGTCGCTTCGTAGCCTATCAGCTGATCCTTTCGGAAGACACTAGGGTTTCAACCTCATGTGCAATTTTAATGTCGTTACTAATGTTGTGTAGATAATTAGAAAACATTTGAATTTCTATACTACTGCCAACAAACAGGATTGTTGTGTTTTTAATCATGTTTATTCTGCAATTAGTAGAGTCTCAAATGTAAATAATAATGCAACATTACACATGTTCATTTGTATTTTCGAACAGCCGTCTGTAGAAAATATTTCTGCACACCATTTCAATTTGAAATATTGTTTAAATAATAATATGTTTTTTGTAAAGGTTTGATGATAAAATGATATTTGGTCAAGCCACGTTTAGCTATGCAGTATAAATGAGGGATTTTGCGTGGAAACACTTTAATAGCAAGCTAAATAGAAAATATACTTTGTAAATAAATATTAGTACTCTGATATTTGACAATTGTGATATCAAAATGTAAGATTTCTCTGATATACTTCTAGCTCTGCACTCACGTAAATCCAGTATAATTAACTACAGTACTACTGTAACGTGCCTGATAGCACTTTGCAATAACTGTGTTGCTACTTCATTCTATTTGACGCTAATGTGCCTCACTTAGCATCTCTTTGTAATTCAAATTGACACAACTGCCATCTACTTGCAACTGTGTGCATGTGGTTACTTTAGATAAGCTTCCCACATTTATCTGCCTGTTATCAGATTGTTTTTGTATTCGAGAATTTTACAATAACGACGATACATTTGTACTTCCTAAACTTCTTAACTGATATATTTTAAAATTTATTTGCTCCTACACATAAGTTTAGTTTAAATTAATTTCAAATTTAAATTCACTAAATAGACCCTACTTGATCATGTAAGAAACTGTAATTTATATTTTAAAACGTTGTAAAATACTAGTCCCATTTTAAACGTGTACAATTGTTTATTGCAGCACTTCTTATACATACAAAATATTACTACCAATAACTTGAATACGTGTCATATCGGGAAATCGACTGTATTGCACTTCCTGGTTAAACTGGATTTATTATTGGGTATTTACACATTTCTTATTCAAAACATATCTCTTGCAAGATAGAGCATTCGAATTTGAGGTTATCTTATCGGTCTAATAATATTATATACTAAAATGACAAACTACAATAGTTATTGTAAATATCTAGGAATATTACCTAAAGAGACAATAATTACATTACTATTGTTTAATATTAAATTAGTTGCCTAGGAGTATACTGCCCATATGTCCCTTAAATCGTGTACAGCGTACAGGGGACAAGGTGGAAACCTCAGTCTGTAATTACTAAACCACAAGCAGACTGCAATGCCACAAACCCCCTGGGTTGACTCATAGACAGTGGGAGTGGACGTATATTCAACGTGCATCTCCTGGTGTGAAAACATGCGTTTTTAGCGAATTTCAATAGGAAAGATGAGTTATTGCAGTAAATCTTATGGTGAGAACTAATGTCGGGAGTGGTCAGTGAGCACCGATTATGGTCCACAAAACACGTTTTTAAAACCTATCACCAGCTACCCGGAATATAAATAAGCTTATGAAAAAAGCTCTGTGTAAAAGGATCATACTATTGATTTACCTTTACAAAACATCTGTTTGTATGCATCGTATCTTTTTATTGCAGCACTTTCCCAAAATTTTCTTAAAGTGTTATGAATAATAAAAACTGTACACTTTCTCGCTGTCATCCTTGTTATAGTCGATATTGAATGTAGACTTCTATGTTGAATATCACGCTGTCATCCTTCTTCTAGTCTATATTGAATGTAGACTTCTATGTTGAATATCACGCTGTCATCCTTCATCTAGTCTATATTGAATGCAGACTTCTATGTTGAATATCACGCTGTCATCCTTCATCAAGTCTATATTGAATGCAGACTTCTATGTTGAATATCACGCTGTCATCCTTCATCTAGTCTATATTGAATGCAGACTTCTATGTTGAATATCACGCTGTCATCCTTATTCTAGTATATATTGAATGTAGACTTCTATGTTGAATATCACGCTGTCATCCTTGTTCTAGTCTATATTGAATGCAGATTTCTATGTTGAATATCACGCTGTCATCCTTCTTCTAGTCTATATTGAATGTATGTAGCCCTACCGCAGTTATTATTGAATTTCCATAGGAAAGATGATCGGTTGCAGTTACTCTTATGGTTGGGAGTGGTTATTGAGCACCGATCATGGACCTCAGAACACGTTTTGGGTGTCAATAAAAAGTGAATATGTTTAATATGCATATATATGATTTACATTAGTGAACGAAGGTACTTGGCTGAACTCCATTTTAATGAAAAACTACTAATACAATTTGTTACAAAATTTATTGAATCTTACCAAACAGGCAGGGCCGGATTTCCCAATAGGCCCGGGCCTATGGGCGCAAGCTCCCAGGGGGCGCACGGCCGAGAGAAAAAAAATATTAAAAAAAATATCTAGAAATAAAAATAAATAGGCATAACTTAACATATTTTTTGAATTGATTACAAAAGTCATTCTGATTTTGAACTTCATTGGAACAAATAATTGTTGGTAAAGTTAAACTATTTTTCAACATTACGTATCAACATCGTTACAACATTGATCTCAAACACGGGAGAACTGACTGTAGGGATGTCGTCGAGCGGTACGCATCGTACGCACTACCAACTCACTATTTAATACATAAAATTACTAAAAGTGTTTCAAGATGGCCTTTTGTTAAGCCCAGAACCAAGTAAATTACTCAAAAAACTTGCAATGATAAAATTGCATCGTGGAGTGGTGTTTAAGCAATTAACATATTGGCCTGATATAATTTTTTTTAATAAAGGTTTTTGGGGAAGTAACTTTAACCAGACTAGGGGGCTGAAAAATTATTGGGCCTAGGGGCGCCAAAATGTTAAATCCGGCCCTGCGAACAGGGTTTCGCTAGCGACGTCATTGACAAGGCAGCTTAATAAAACCTAAGTAAAGGACAGAACACAGGAATATAAAGGTTACAGCAATGAACAGTTACTTGGTTGACGAACAACATGTAAAAGTAAGGATTTGCTTAGGAGACCTGTGGTCATAATGAAGACAATGGTTTTTAGCAATTATGAGTTTGACATGAATTATACCTGATCATTGTATTTGCATCCAGTAGGCCCACTGTCTATGAGTCAGGTTATTATGAAATGTACCAAGAAATGATATAATAACTCGTAGAACACATATAGTTAAAGCCTGACCAACACCCAGGGGATTTGTTGTATTGCAGTCTGCTTGTGGATTAGTCTTTATCAAATAATCTTTTAATTTCTAACATATCTAATGAATTTTATTTCCAGCTTTTTTCATTGACATGGAGAATCTTAAGAGTAATATTATTGAAAACATCCGACACTAAATTAATTTTTAAATGATTGGAAAAACAAGAGCCATTGTAACCCAACCACCAACTTCTTTCGTGTTCACTTAACCTACATTTAAGAGGTTGTTTGGCTTGCATAGGCTGTAATTTTGTATGTAGTCTTTTTGTTAAAATTGTTTTCAAAATCTGATATCAACAAATACATTTACATATAGCCTAGTAATTCATTAAAACTGATTTAAAGTTAAAACAATTTTAAATATAAACAATTTGGAATTAGATGTTTTAATTCGTTCTTACAAAACTTTCTTTTCTAATTATTTATTAAATCAATTATTTTTCTAAATACGTCATGTTCTAGCTAAGTTAAAGTTGATTCCTTTATTTAAAGGCAGTAATTCTAGGCTTGATCGATAAGACCTGGATACACACAAACAGCCACCTGAGACTCTAGTCGTTAGTGTCGGCTTAAGAGTGATTTATCCCGACATTCGATCAATTCCAGTTGGTTCTAGTTTACCATCTGTTATATATTTGTGTTTAATGCACACATATATATAGAGCGCAGCTGACATAGTAAACTATTGAATAAATTCAAACATATTTATTTTGTATTTTATTAAATTAACAACTTTCGTGCACAACGATAATAGATCGAAACCTAAACAATCGAATAAATTTGAAAACGTGAAATTTAAATATATTTATCTTTACTTTACTGAAAATAATGTTTAATATTAGTATGTTAAATTATAGAAAGCTAAATAACATCGGAGATTAAATAAGGTCAGTTAAAGAATTATATTTTAACACGGATGAATATTTGTATTTATTATTATATGCTAAACACTTAACTCTATATCAAAGCCCACTAAAGAATACCGTTGAGGGACGGGCTTGTGTAAACCGGACCTTGGACGCTCCAATTGCCGTTGTGCGACGTTGTGACTTCGGCTGACTCAACGCATTTATAATTCTTTAAACTGTGTGATCAAGCCTCGAGCGGTAAATACCAGATACCAGTAGCGTTCGAGGCTAGTAAATATGGCAACGCTGCGCGCCCATCCTATTGGCCGCCTCGCAACGGTATTCTTTAGTGGGCTTTGATATAGGCTTCTGTGGTCCAGTCGTAACTGGATGAGGTTGAGACATATGAGAACACGATCGTGTAGACAGTTCGAGCAAACTATGAGTGTGTTTTGCCTAATGGGCGTGTCATGCTTTCTACTTCTCCTTAAACCTGCCTTGGCAGTACTGTCAGCAGATGACTTGAATGCTTGCGTATGGAATGCGGCCGCTATTGGCTAGAGCAGCCTTGTAACCAAGCCTCACCAATAGTAGCGTGGTTGTCATAGTGACGGCAACCCCTACCACTAGTTAGTGCTGTGGTGGGAGAACTCTTTCCCGCACCCCGCTGCCTCCTCGCAAGCATTCAAGTCATCTGCTGACAGTACAACCAATTCCACAAAAACTAGGTCCACAAATAACATTTAACTGAGAAAATGGACAGCTTCTCGAAGTCTTATAACTTTACCTACTTGCTTACAACATTTATATAGTATTTTACCTTTTAGAGAAAACTATGTCAAATAAGTTTTGTTTTATAAAAAAAATTATAAAATGTTATATCTGTGATGAAAAATTGTACAAAGTTTTTTTTTTATAAATTAAAGGTGATGACAACAAATGTCCCAAGCGAGAAATTTTTATATTTTTAGGAAAAAAGAAAACTTTTTGCTGGAAAATTGTTGATAATTATTGAAATTTACTTTTTTATTTGAAACAATTTTCTTTATGACCTTTTTTTTGGTCAAGAGGGAGGTAATTCATGTAATGAATACATTTTGTGCTTGTTTGACATTGATTTGGTGCGATCCTGGCTGTTCCTTATGTCCACTACAATGTCTGCATAATACTATCTTGCTTTAATCATACTGTTACAAAGAGCACTGTGGTGACAAATCCACAATGATTTAATGAAACCCCGAACCACAAAAAGAAGAAAAAAACATTTCAATGACATAGTCATCACCCTCAGTATGTAGTGTTAAAGACCTCTGAGGATGATGACTATGTCATTGAAATGTGCATTAAGGTAGTACATTAAACATCATTTTTCATTAAATTGTTTTGTTATTGTTTTTTGTTCCTTCATTCAATCATTGGTAATCATACTGTATTTAAAGTTTTAGGTTTTGTATTCTTTTAACATTGTATTGTTAGTCGCCAGGTTGGCGAAAGTCAGTAAATATATTTACAAAATGTTTTGTGGGAAACGTAAATAGGATGACTTGGACCTTGAATATTTTAAAATAACAAATATTACATTTTTGTTTACTACGCATGTAGTAAAATTTTTACTATTAAAACTTTATAACGATTTAGGCCTACAAAAAATTGACGTAATATACTATTCATACACAAAATGTCACAAAAAACCTTAAACGCTCTATGAAGTATCGAATTCAACACATTAAAATAAATTTTAAAATGCTCTGTAACGTTTTTTTGAATTCGGATATTGATTTTTATTTTACGAATAACATTATAAAAATTTTAAGTTGTTGTAACTACATCATTTATTTGGCAACCGTTTCCAATAAATAAAAAATAGCTGATAAAAATACATCAGGCCTACTACAGATGGGCACAGTTACTGTTGTTGCTATTTTAACTGTTCTAAAAAAAAACTAACGAAAAACTAAAATAAACTCACCCGAATTCGAAAAATGTTTCTGAATATTTTCATTTATTATAACGCATAGAAATCCGATCCTGTATTATAGCACGATAAGGTTTTTTGTTGCATCCTATATATATATTTATAAATAAAACAACTAATTTTTACACTCCCTGTTCACTAAGAAAAATGTGTTTGTCACTTATATTTACCCTTACTGTACAGTGACAAATTAGGGTGTACAGTGAAGAACAGAGGTATATTTTTTTTACTGAGGTTGCACTGATGACGTTTGACACAACAAACAAAGCGTGGGAACCCCGCTTTACTTCCTCTCTTGAACATATTCCCGGAGTGAGGAAACTGTAACTATAAATATAAAGCCTTAACACACTTAATCTATTCTTGATAATACAAAATAAAACTATATTATTTACGCAATAAAGATAAAATAAGTTTATAGTACAAACATAATAACTTGTATAGAATATAAATATAAAAAAGCATTCTACTTTTAAAGTATGAAAAAGTCAAGTAAATGGAAAAACCTTTAGTATATTACAGTGAAACGTTTAGAACAAAGTTTAAAACAGTAAAGCTAGAGATAATAACAAAAGTTACGGCGAACAATGACGTTTATGGTGACACCAAACTTGTTCAGAACAATAGAGGCAACAGAAAAAATAATACTGTAATAGCCACCGACTTAAGCAGGATGATAAATCATTAACTTGTTACTATTGCTAAAGGTCGAAAGTAGGCTAAATATTTGTTTGATAATGTTAAAAAATAACAGTAAACTATAAAACTAATAAAAGTTAAAATCTACCAAAATGAGATTTATTTTTTGTAATAATTATAATCTTTAATTTAAAGAAGTTACTCAAAATATAAAGTAAACACATTTATCTATTAGCGATGCAATCATATACACTTACGAACATAGTAATTAATTACATAATGCATCTCAAACATCGAACATTCGTTAAACATTGTTTTGTTTCTTTGTTTTTCTATGTTTAATTGGTGCGTACCCCATATAGTTAAAATTCAATTCTTGTAGTAGTGATTTATTTTTCATTCCATTTACTTAAAACATTATTGAATTGTTAAG